>VZRX01022122.1:71536-100372 GCA_013398075.1 Notiomystis cincta | reverse complement strand
GGCGCCTCTTTTCCCCCCCCAGCTTGGAGCACAGGCAGCCCTTCCCCTCCCGCGCCAGGGCCACGGCCCCGCGGTCCCTTCCAGGCGGGGAATTGTGTCCCGGCGGGGCCGCGGGATGTGCGGGGCCGGTCCTGGCGGGCCGGGTGGCGCGGCCCGGCCGCTGCCCGGGGGCTGCCCCAGCGCCTCGGCGCCCGCCGGCTGCGGCTCGGGCAGGGCAGGCAGCCAGCGCGATATATTTAGCAACAGCAACAAAACAGGCAGCGGGATCAGCTGACTGAGGCAGGGAGCTGGCGCTGGGTTAGTGTTAGACAGCACATCTCCCGTGCTGGAAACAGGGAGCAGGGAGCGGGCAGAGCCGTGCCGCCCGGGAGACCGCAGCCGCCCGTGCCCGCAGCCGCAGGTAAGGGGAGGGGGTCTGGCCAAAGGCCGTGTCCCGGGGGTCGCTAGGAATGCCCGGGATGCTGGTCGGCAGTGATGCTCAAGGCGTGGCGGACGGGAAGCTGCAGGGCAGGGGTCCCGCTCCCCGGGGCCCGCAGGTGACGGGGAGGTGCCCAGGGCCAAGGGGATCGCATCCGGGCGGGACCTGATCCATCCCATCATCGGAAGAGTTTTACTGCAAATAGGTAATTTAATTTCCTTCCGGAGGAAGGGCGTGTTGGCAGGACTTCGTTACTGACCAGCGCTATCGCGATTTGTCACGACATGCCCGTGCCCTCATCAGGAGCAGCCGGGCGCTGTCCTCAGTGCCGGGCCCAGACTGTGACACTGCCGAGCTCGGGTGGGAGGGAAGGAAGGAACAAGCCTTTCCTTTAAGCTTAAAGACATGAGAGAAACAGAGCAGACAGGAAAAAGGGTAACAAAGCGGCCCTAAGGTTTAAAACGAGCATCTGCTGCTCTCAGGTCAGCAAATCCCAGCTTGGCTGGCTTTACCAGTAGCCCCTGAGCAAAACCAGTGAGGGCCAGCGGCAGCCTGGGAGGGATGGGCACCTGCACACGAGCGGCTCCGTGTGTGATCTGCAGCTTTGCAGGGAGGTTCAACAAAGCCAGATTTATTTCCAGCAATGACAAGCAAGGCATTAAAATAGCTAGCAAAGCACTTTTGCGTTTAATCACACAACAAAGCTATATTGTGTCTGCAGATTAGTCACATACAAATTTCATTGGGGGAAGCAGTAAAAAAAAACCCATTTAATCCAGGCTCTGTGGTCATTTCTGCCAGAAGAGGAGATAAGCAAAGCACAGGGAGGAGTGTTTGGAGAAAAAAAAAAAAGCAATACAGTTAGAAAACACTATAGCACAAAATATGCGGAAATATTTATAATTGAATATATTTTACTGAGTATTGGGAGCAGTTTGATGGAAATCCATCCTAAAAGGAGTTGAGGATGACTATTTGAATATAAAGGACATGGATTAAATCCCTCTGACTCTGTGTAAGCTGTGAGGGGAGGACCAACCTCTCCATACCTACATCTATGAACTACAGGCAAAAGTGACCCTGTACCTTGTCACCTACAGCTTCCAGCAGAGACCACTGTAATGTCACTTTACTCAGGTGGTGCTCCCCACAGGGGCAGGGCAGCTCCTCTCCTCTTGGCTTCAGCTCCTGCCTGCTTGGACAAAGGGCAAAGTCAGAGCCCTGTCACGGTGAACAGACGTGGAGCATTAAATAGGGAGAGTGGTTTGTGCCTTGCTGCTACAACAGGGGCAGTGAGACAAGCTCATGTCCCTGCCCCACACCTCTCCAGCTGTGCTCCCGTGCATTGCTTCAGGAGGGAGCACCACTGCTGATCTCCTTAATGAACCTCTTATTTACTGCCACATTTAATGACTTGGCTTCTTTGGTACATTTATGAAGGTCTTTTTGAAGCCATGGATATTAAAAGCACTGCCAGCAAACTTTTAAAATGCAGTTTTTATGAACAGCCGTGTTCACCGCAAGAAGACATCAGGTGGCTCAGGTAGAAACAAGCGCAGGATTTCCTTACCAGAGCAGGTTTTCACATGCTGATCGTGTCTGCTCTGTTCCTTGCAGCCATGGCCCCCCGGATCAGGCTGAGCCTTTCCAAGCCTCTCCCAACCATCCGGGAGACCCACGAGGAAGCGATGGAGGATCCCAGCAGCCACCCGAGGCGGGCTGGGAGCGCCGCAGCCGGCCCAGACTCGCACTCCAGCGACGACTACATCCAGTCCATCTGCCACCTCGCCAGACCCACCTTCCCAGCCCTTCTGGAAAGCAGGCGTAAGGCTCAGGACAGAAAGACCCTGAAGGCCCCTGAAGGTGTGTCACGCTCTCCACTGCTCCTGGGGGCGCAGCAGGAAAGGTCCAAGTGTAAACTGACCGATTTCATCTCCACTGTGGTGCCACTGGGGAAAGTCCCACCTGCAGAAACCAACTTTTGGTCTAGAGAGGACCCCCTGGAACAAATTTACACCAATGCAGGAAACCTTTGCTCCTCCAAGGCTTCTTCCTTTGGTGAAAGTGGCAGCACTGCTTACTCACAGAGCAACTCTTCTGCCCCAAATGGTGACCTTCATACCACAAACCTGGAAGAAAAAAACACAGGGAAAACCAGTTTTCCACGGGTGTTCAGTTTCCCAAGGCTCCCCTCCCCAAGACCAGTCCAGAAAGAAGCAGTATGCTCAGAGCTGAGGTATCTCAGAAGGGATGAGGGAACAGGTTTAGGGAATAACCACAGTCAGAAAGAAAATGGCCCCGTGTCCATTAACACTGAGGAGATAATGACACCCTCAGCCAGGGGGAAGCTGGTAGGAAACCCAGCCCTGCCCTGCTCTGTGAGAAGGCAGAGTTTGTTCAATACAGCAGGCATAGATGAAAAAGAAGGAAGAGAAGCTTCTCACAGTGACAAAAATGTAATGAGCGATGTCCCCACTAAGCAGAGATACTTCCAGGCTTTCCAGGTACCTAAAAAAGCCACCATCCATAACTGGATTTCAGAGCACAGATGCATCTGGAAAGAAGCAAAGATAAAAGCTTGTTTGCTCCCAGCCATTGCTGAAGTGTGAAGAAGTAGCTGCTTAGAATAATTTTATTCACAAGATATAACCACCCTGTGCTCTAGCAGCTCTCCCTGGAGTCCTCACACAGAAAACATGGCTTGAACATGCATGCGAGTCAGGCAGACTCTTGTGATCCATCATATCCCTCATCCGTGGGCAAAGGGACAATTCAGAGTCTCATCTGCTAAGGAAGCAGCAATCAGTTTTCATTCTGGAAAGGCAACAGTTCATAAAGCATCTCCTCCCACCTGCTGCCTAGAACTGCCCTGAGCGTGAAGAAAAGCTGGAGAGAACACAAATCCCATCTGTGCTGGAGAAGAAGTGGGAACATTGGAACACCGGTGTTCTCCAGCCAATGCCAAACAGCCAGATGTTGCTGACACTTGGGTACAGTTGTTCAAAAAGGAGCCCTTTGCCCAAGGCTCAGACAGTATGAAATGCACTCTCTCTGACACACACATTTACTGGGAGACCCATCACAGATCCCTGCCTCAGCACCAGGATCCCACTGGAGAGATCATCCATTAGAGCAGTAGCATAAAGAAGTATTTCTTAAAAATCATAAGTAGTCTTTTATGAGGATTTGCTGGAGGGCAACATGGAGAATATTAAAACTCCTTGGTTGGGGATTTTCCTGGTGCTTACCCTGGCACAACTCTGTTCCCATTACTCCTGGACTCACCCCTGGCAGGAGGAGAGCTGGCAGCCCTGGTGGGCATTGCTGTGCCAGTGCTGGGGCTGCTCTGGAGCCAGCTGTAAAGAAACAGGCATCCTGTTGGACTCTGCACTGCCACAGCCAGGCTGCACACCACGGGCACCCACGGGATTTGCTGCTCAGGTGCAGGAGCCCCACGAGCCCACACAGCTCTGCAGGCTCAGAGGAGCAGCCTTGGCTGAGGGGCAGCCTAGGGATGCTGGGCTGGTGCTCACAGAACCTGAACATAAAAGAATAACTTGTGTTCCCCTTCATATCTGTGCTTCTGTGTGCTCACCTACCTGACCATGCTGCTGATGTTGACTGAGCTTTGCTTTGTGCTGCAAGACAAACACGGAAAAAACAAATGTCATGTTCCAACCATTGCTGGTATTGCTGCATGGGATGTCTGTGGGACGAGCAGCATTCCCACAAGGCTGGGAAGTCCTGGCATGGCGTGGTGGGCACGTGCCCAGGCCATCCCTCACTGCCACAAAGAGACCTCTCCATGCAGAGAAGCTGCCCTGGCACTTTGTCCTGCAGTGAAAGTAACCTCACCCACCTGTGTCTGGTGCCACACTCTCCATGGCCAGTCAGGAGAAGTAGCTGAGCAACTGCAAAGCAATACCAGCCTATTTATTACTACTGCTAGGAATAAATGTTTTGGCACAGTGGAGAGCAGAGGGACCAGGCTGTTTGCTCAACAGCAGCTAAGATGAGAAACAACATCAGAAAGCTGCAATTATAAAAATGCTCACAAGTGATTTCCAAACCACCCTCAAGCAGATTAAATGAAAAAGTGACTTCTACTCAGAACCAACATGAGTGTAAATATGCTCAAGGATCAAAAGGTGAGAGTGTTTGAGCTTCTCATCCTCACATCTCTTACCTCAAAAATTTTTTCCCCTGTTGAAACTCATTAGTGCTATGGAGCTGAGCTGCTTCTCAGCTCTGTTTTTGAACTAACCACACAGCAAGAACAAAAGTGAAGGTGACTCCAGCATTCATTAAAGCTGATGGAGAAAGTTGAACCCAGGAGGTCCCATCCTGCTCTGCCTCCTCCACACCACTCCCTCCCTTCTCAGGTAAATGCTGGGGTTTAAGTGATGCTTTGTCCTCACTGCTCTGCTGTCGTTTAAACTTCGCTCCGTGTGAATATTTATGCCTCTAATGCCTAACAAGTCTTGTGCCAACTGCATGTATCACTGCTTTTGACAGAGGAAACAAATAAAATCCTTCCATCCAGTTGTTGTTTCCATTCTGCATTCCACAGGGGATTATTTTTAGTGCTGGGCTGGTCCACAGCACATGGGTGGGTTGTGACTTGCCATGCCAACACCTTCTCACTCTACCAGGTCACCAAAGGCCTTCACACCTCACCCCTGCAGAGCTGCTGCCCTGGACTGTGATTCCTTCTCAGCTGCCACGTAATCCTGCAATTCTCTACACCCCTGAAACCCATCACCTTTTCTCTCCAGAGCAAAGAGGCACAGCAGCAGCAGAGAGCTGCAGCTCAGGACACACTGGGCAAGGCCCCCAGCTCCTCTGATGTAGGACTGGGAGCAGGTTGTGGGGGCTGGGGTGATGTCAGGGTTGGGCTCAGAGCTGGGGACATTTGGAAACACAGTGTTAGTTCCAGGTTTGTGGCTGCTACGTGGTGCTCCCCCTCCATGGAGCACCAGGAGTTTGGAATTAGATGAAGCTTTAGAGTGAACTGGCTTTTTCTGGAGAATACTTTTTCTTTAGTGAAAACTGAGGTTCTACTCAAGCAACTGGGTTTTGCAAGAGGAGCCAAAGCTGTTGGGATGCAGCAAAGATGGGGGAAAAGAGGCATGGTCAAATTAGGGTCATAGAAGTGGCAAGGCAGGGAAGGGAGAAGGGAAACATGGGGCTGGTGATGCCTGTGAGTGAGCAGGGCAGCTCCCAGCAGGAGGAGGATGTTGGATGGCAGGGCTGGGGGTCCCAGGGTGAGGAATTCCAGCTGTGCAGTAAAAGCTGTGACAGGTAAAAAAAGAAAATCTGGTTTGACACAGGACAGAGGCTGCAGATAGGGAGAGTTGTTTCTATTCAGGTTCAGTTAAATCCTGTTTTGAAAAGCACAGTCCTCACCTTCTTCACCATCAGCTCTGTTGGAAATCAGCATGTTGGTCCTTGTGAAATCACTGCACAATTAAATATGCACCAGTTCCCTGGATAAGGCAGTACAGCATCACCCACCTGCTGCAGATGCACTTTGGGCTGGTTTGGGAGGGGATGGGGAGTGGGGCAGCCTCACCACCCCCCTGTCACAGCCTCTCTGCCCCCAGCTGCTGAGGGAGCCTGCAGTCCTGCCAAAGGAAAAAACCAGGATGCTGCTGGATGGGATAACACAGCCTGTAGTCATACAGCACTTTCCTGCCTGTTCACCCCATGGATGCACAGCTGGGCCATCAGAAAATGCTCCCCTCTTTCCCTCTCGACAGAACAGCCCTGGAGCAATCACTGGCCAGGATAAGCCTGCAGAAGTTGCTGCCTGTTCAGAAACACTTCCAGACAAGAAAGAAAACCTTATCTAGGAATTTAGGTCACAGTGTGAGATAAAAGCCGTGCTGCTTCCATGGCCAATCTCATGGCAGGCTCTGCATTTGAAGTCACTGGCAGAAAAATCTCATTTATTGAGATCATCAGAACCGCCGAAGGGATTTGGATTAATTTGAATGGGGAATTGGTATCCAAATCCCACCGGCAGCTTTCAGTCTCAGACTTCACATCCAGTTCACAAGCAAACTGTGAGCTAACATGCAATTTTGCTTGCATGATCATGCAGCCCCCTCCTGCTGCAAACCGTAAATGCGTTTGGACACAGAAAATCATGACCAGAATTTACAAACAGAGGTGGCGAGGCAGAAAGAAGAACTGTCCCACTCTTTCCTCAGATTCTTGTCTTTTAAATGACAAAGACAGCCATCAGCTGAAGCCAAAGGCGAGGCAGCAGCAGCTGCAGGAGCCTGTCTCAGGTGATCAGACCGTGCACTGCAGGAGCTGCTCGGAGCCTCCTACACAGGCACGGCCTGAGAGCCTCGTCCACCCCAGGAGGGGCTTTGTGCCCACACAGACAGACAGCAAGGAAATATTGATAAAAAAATCCAAAATACGAGCCAGTGCAGTGTGATTACAGAGTGGGGTAGCCATGAATGGATCTCTCTCAGCGAGGGGCTGCAATGGGAGAGACAAGCAGGAGCAGATTGAAGGGCTGCACACAGACAGGAGATGCAGGAGGAGTATGAGCAAGGTTAGCAAAATCAGTCTCTGAAAAGGTCTTTAACTCTGAAGTTAGGATTAAAGCAGCTATTTTTGATTTAAGGAAAAAATCCAAATCTTAAAGCTCCAAGGAGAACTTAAAGCTCCTGCCTTTTAAGGAGATCAGACCTGAGCCTGAGGCAAAACCCAGGATGCTTCAGCTGAAAGAGGGGGTTTGTGGGTGGTGCTTCAGCCTTTCCCCCTGCCCTGAAGTGCCTGCATTTGGGCCTAATTGCTCATTGAGGGTATATTTTAATTAACTTTGAGCCTTCCTAAGTGGAGACTAACTTCATTTATCATATTGCAGAATGAAGTTAAACTGCATTTAGTGACTAAGCAGGAATCCCTTAGCTTTGAATGAAACCTTGACTGAACCATCAGCAATGTGATTAATGGCAAAGGGTTTTGTGTTTTCCATTTGCAGCTGTAACCATGGGCAGAAGAGAGCTCTGAAATGATGGCTGAAAGCTTTTCTGCCTGTGTTTGAAGGGCCAGTGAGTTCAGACACAGCTCTCTGCCTTGCTCACCAGGGCCCACATGTGTTTTTGTGGCTGGCACCACTTATGTGGGCCACAGTTGAGAGCAGGGATGGCCCCTGAAGTGCCACATCATGGGCTCGTGGCCTTTCCCCATGCTCAGGGATTCTCAAGTATAATCTAAGTTGCTTGACACGAGCTGGAGCTGATGCAAAATACATGTTGTGTAAATAGAAAGATATTGTTCCTGGTAATTGCAGCCTTCCTGGAATTAATGGTCCTGGAGGCAACACTTCCTAGGACTGTTGCAAAGAGCTGTAGAAAAACTGGGCATTTTTAGAATACCAGCTTGTTGCTACATAGAGTTTGACCAAATGCCATTTAAATCAAAGGCAGCCTTTAAGTGCTTTGGAATGGGCTTGTAATGGGAATAATTTTCCGCTGCATTTAAAGCACACATTTCTAATAGCAGCAGATGAAGAAAATCAAATTATTAGTTTATTTATTTGTGTGTATTAGCATTGTATCAACTCTTTCTTGTGTTTGCTTTTAAATTAACCTAGCCAAAAGCCCATCAGCCTGCTGTGAGCTCAGCAAAAGCTGTGTGTAAACCACAAGGCTTTATCTGCCTGTGCCTCACACACCTGCAGTGGCTTTGTCCCTCGGGACCAGCAAATCCCTGCTCTGCAGGGCGGTCACGCACGGCGAGAGCAGAAGGAGCCAGCAGGGACACTGCCACTTCTCATCTGGCAGCACAAGGTGACATTTGCAAGTCAGCTGTGCTCAGCTGAATGTTTTGCTATGTTTTCCTGGGTGGCAAGTGTGTGGTAGAGAAAGTGGTTTGTAGCAGAGGTGCTGGGCTGCTCCCTGCAAACACTCTGAAAGGAGGCTGGGGCCAGGGGGTGTTGGTCTCTCCTCCAGGTAACAAGTGGCAGGACCAGAGGAAATGGCCTCAGGTTGTGCCAGGAGAGGCTCAGATTAGATTTGGGGAAAAAAATTTCTGGATGGGTTGTCAAGCCCTGGAACAGGCTGCCAAGGGAAATGGTGGAATCACTGTCCCTGGAAGTGTTCAGCAAACGTGTACATGTGGCACTTGGGAACATGGTTTAGCAGTGGGTTTGGCAGTGCTGCTCTGAACTCAATGATCTCTTTTCCAACCTTAATTATTCTATTTTGTGTTCTTCTATCTTTCCAACTCATTCGAGCACTGGCTGAGCTACACAAGCTCAGCTTCAGAACAGGGAGATGCCACATCTCAAGTGTCCAGGCTCCAAAGCAATTGCACAAGAAATACCAAATTTGCTCCAGATGTTCTTCACATTCCCCCTCAGGTCATGCTACAGAAGCATCCAAAACAGCACAGAATAAATTGTGACATGAGCTCACAAATGCCCTTCATAGTTGTTTAGCAGTGCCAGCCTCCCACCAGGCCCTGTGGAGCTGAGGGCTGTGGAAATACAGAGTGGCCATCCCTGACTGAGCCTACAGACCATTCCAGCCTCATTAGTGGGATGAGCTGAGAGCTTCAGATTGAGGTTGATTTGCACAGAGAGCTCACAGCAGAGCCAGCTCTGAAAAACAGTAAAAAATCTACCTGGTTTTAGGGGAAGCAAATACAAGCACAGGCCTGATTATGCCCAGTTTTGAATCCAGAAACATCCATGACCCCAGTTTAGGACAGGTGGGTGTCTAACAGCTGGCACTGTTTGCAGGGAAGAAGAGTTGGGTGGTACAAATATTGCAGGTGAGTTCCTGCCAGCCCAGAGGAGCTGGCAGGGAGGGACTGGAGAGGCTGCAGCTGGGACTCTGCTGCTGCTCCCAGCCTGGTTCAGTCCCAGCTCTCTCCCAAACATCACAGCACCTGCTCCTCCAGGCACTACAAGGTGACACAAAGCACAGCCAAGCTGTGGTGACATTTGAGCTGCTCAGTTAACATTCAGCTTTCCTCCAGGTGTGGTGGGGTGTGAGGCATCCTCAGCCCTCGAGGGATGGTGACATCCCTGCCTCAGATGCCAAATTCTGTGTTGACCCTCTGTGCTGCCTCTGCTCAAACCTGGTTTGCTGGAAGGAGGGCACAGACAGAAAACAAAACAGCCTCCTTGCTGTGCAGGGTCAGCTCCTGGAATTAATTGCTGCAGGATGTCAACAAGATAAAATTCATCAGGCTTCAGGAGAGGATTAGACAGTCCTGTGATCAGGAACATTTGTGCAATGCTAACTGGGTCAAAGAAATACAAGAGAAATTAAGCGTTGTGCTTCCCTGAAGGGCTGAGCTGGTACCAGCAGGGTTTAGAACAGATTCCTCCCCACCTCCCTTTCCCAGTCTTTTTATAGCAACAAGCAAGTAGCAGGATCTATTGCAACGTGTCTTCTCTTCCCTTGGAATAATAAAGCACTGCCTGCTCTAGGAAGTCCTCGAGACCAAAGTGACAAGTGATCCATGCTACAGCACTCAGCAAAACCCTCCCTTGTCATTTTAAAGGCAGAAAATCAAAGTTTCCTTTCTCTGCTGTCTCTAAGCTTCAGATCAACAATTTCTCCTGAAACAATAAACTGGCTGCAGATGAGCTGCTTGTGTCTCCACCCTGAAACCCTTTTCTAAGTGTAATTAACCAAATTAATGATGTAACTGTACAAAAGTGTTAACCAGAAAAACGTGGGGTAAATAGCTGAACCCAAAAGCCAGCAGTGATATCGTAGGGAAGTGTCAGGGGCATAATGGGAGTGATGGTTTCCACCATCAAAGAGAGCAGGAGAGAAGGAAGAAAAGGAGCAAAATCCTCAAGATTTTGGAACAGAGTTCACTCTCCAGGTCGGCAGATACTGCACCAGGTGCTCCAAGGTGGGAGCTGCCATGGAGGTGGAAGGTGGAGGCTGAGCACCCAATATAACCCTTTTCCAAGATTTTGTTTTTCAGTAGAAAGATGCTGACAAACATCCATAATCTCTGCACATTTTTCTGACATGGAAAACGCTCCTGGCACAATTGGCCAGCAGGCACAAGGCACTGCATGTGACAGCAGGGGCAGTGCAGCTGCTCCGAGCACATCGGTTCGCCTCACCAAATTTCAGTCTTCAGCAGCAGGATTCTGAGAGGAGAGACTCACTGAGGCTATTGCTGCCAACAGAAAATTACCTGGTGGTCTCAGACAGGCAGCAGAAAGCTTTGGATTCTCTGCCCAAAGTCTCCTTCTGCAGTCCACTGCAAACAATGCAGGTTAGAAAGGGAAACATGTCAGCATTTAAATATCACCCCATTATGCTTGGCAGGAGTTGTGATGCCCATTGTGTTAAAAGTTTTTGCAGTATCACAGAATTGTTTGGTTTGGACCTTAAAGCCCATCTTGTTCCAAGCCCTTGCCAAGACAGGGACACCTTCCACTAGACCAGGTTTCTCCCAACCCCATCCAGCTGACCTTGAATATTTCCAGGGATGGGGCAGCCACTGCTTCTCTGGGAACCTGTGCCAGGGCCTCACAGGGCAGAACTTCCCAATATCCAATCTAACCCTGCCCTCTGTCAGTTTGAAGCCACTCATTTTCATATTTGCTGCCAAAATTGGCAAAGGAATAAACCCTCCCCAAACTGCCCCACCACATTTTGTTGCATCTAATACTACTTCCAGCAATTTAATTGCAATAGGAAATTCAAAATGTTTTTATTGTTTCCCTTTTCCCTGTTCTTCCAGAACTGTCCCACTTTGTCAGACTCTGAGACCTGTGAGGCCCCAGCTATCAAACCAAACACTATAATTAGCCCTTACTAGAATTCTTTCCTTTCTCACCAACAGCATCAAACACCACATTTACACAGCAGTTTGTCATGTTTGGTTTTTTTTGACAAGTGTTTTTTGCTTGGACCACAATAAAACAGTGGGACTCTTAGATTTTACTGCTCCTGGTATGAGCACTCATGTCCTGACCCACACAAGCTCCCAAGGTCTCTCAGCTCCACTGTACTTCAGCAGACAACTCAGACTTAGAGACTTCTGTATCTTTATGGATCAGGGCCTTTGCAGATGTATTTAAGAAGTCACTGCTCTCAGAACTTTGCAGATATATTTAAGAAGCCATTTCTCTCAGAACCTTGTACAGACTGTTCCAGGCCAGCAGTGCAGCACTTTTAAAATCACTGTGAAAACAAAGCCCTGCACCACACACATTCATTCCTTTTGCTGGGGACAGGAGGGAACCAACCCACCTGACAGACTGAAGGCACACAGCTCATCCTGCTGTGGACAGGAACTCCAGGCCATGGCTCTGTGCCCTCCTCAGACCATTTGATCTGCCTGAATGCAGAGCAGTTTCGCCCTTTCTAAAGTCCCTCAGCTCATGGGATGAAATTCTCACCTGCAGGGCAAGAGGAAGTAGAACCAATCCCAGAGTCTGAGCTGGGGACTGCAGGTGTGACCTGCTCCGCCACCCAGACACCCAGAGCCTTCAGCAAGTTCCTGGCTTTTGGAGTTATTTTTGCTTCCTGTAGAATGGGAATCATTCCTACTTAGGGGGAAAAGATTCATAGGATTAGCCAAACATATAAGAAAAAAAATATAGAAACAGATTTTTCAGAGCCAGCAAAGAATCACAGAGGTAAAAGAAGAACATGTGTTGCAGTGCCAGGTGGTTCTTTCTCTTTATTCATTTCACCAGTTCCTACAGGACATGAGTAATACACGGACAAATGTAAGGGAAAGGCTGGCTGACTCCTGAGGATGATGTAACAAGTTGAAACTGCAGCTTTCACACCATCAAATTGAAAGCTTAATTAAATTGTACAGCAATGCCAGAGACTTGGCACTGGACCCAGCAAAAATGCAAAGTCAGTTCAGTGGAATGTGAATCCTGTGTGGGGTGCCACAGGTCAGACACTGCCCTCATGCCTGCAGGGCTCCAGGGGGTTAGGACAGGTCTCAGGGAAGAGAGCTTGTCCCACCTCCAAACGTGGTAACTTCATTTTTCTGTATTCCTGATTATGTTTTCCCAGTGAAAGCCCAGTGGAGTCAATGGAAAATTTCCTGTTGGCTGTTTTGGGCCAAGACCCAAATTTCTACCTTTTGTTCATCTCCCTCCTCCTTCACTGGTCTGTGGATAAATGATTCTACCTGAGGAAGAAAATGTTACACAGGGTAATCCCAACCCTTCCTGTAGCCAATTACCTCAATTTACACCAGAAATACTCCTAGTTTACTACCTGCAAGCATAATCAGGCATGGGCCCCACTAACACAGGGGTACAGCCTCTCAGAGAGCACCTAAGGCACTAAAAATCTTCAGCCGCCTCAAACACCAACTTAAAACACTGCAAGGGACATGAAAACACATCAATTTGTGAGGTCAGAAACTGAAAATCAAAGAGCAGTTTGAAGGAGGAGCATGTTTGATTTGATTTCCTCTCACTGGGCAGTTCATGGAGACTTTTTACTGGATGTAGCTGTTACAATTCACTGGAAAACCTAAAACCATTAACCCAGCACTGCTGAGCCCCCCATGTCCAAGTGCCACATCCACACATCCTTTAAATCCCTCCAAGGAGGGCCACTCCTCCACTTCTCTGGGAAGCCTATTCCAATGCTTAACATGAAGAAATTTTCTAGGGAAATCGAATATCCTATGTAAACTTTTCCTGACAGACCATTTCCTCTTGTCCTGTTGCTGGTTACCTGGGAGAAGAGACCAACCTTCCCCAGCTACAGCCTCCTTCCAGAGAGCTGTACAGTGGGATGAGGTTTTACCTGAAGCTCAGTTTTCAGAGGTATTAACCAAGGCAAATATTCATGATCTCCATTGGTTTCCTTTGCACAGTAACCAGTAATTCACATTTCTGAGACTGCAGCAGCTGTTGCACCCCATGGCCCACGTGAGTGCACAGGTGGAGCAAGAAGTTGGTGCCCAGCATCCCACCACCCTGCTGGCCATGAACCACTCTCACCAGCCACTGGAGCCTGGCATGTTCCCAGAGACCAGAAAAATGCAGAGAAAACTCAAAGTAGAAAAAAAATTTAAAAGGTGTAGCCTCATCAAGTGGCCTCATTCAAGTGCTACTTAAATCTCTGTGGTGACTAAAACCCAGAAGGAGTGTATGTATGTTTTTATTTTCTGTAGTGTGTGCTTTTTTACAATAAACATCTAGCATTTTAAAATAAATCAGTACTGCCCACTGATACACTAGGAAGATTGAAACAAAACATGCTGTCTTGTCTTTTAAAACCTGATAATCTCTGAGAACATTAAGCTTATTTTGGAGTAAGAAAACATTCATGTGCACCAAAGATCCCTGGAACTAGCTTAATTAGATTTACTGCTTTCCATACAGAGTAAGGGAACATTTAGAGAGCAAATAATTACTGCCTCTGGGATAGGAGGGGATGATGAAAAGCAAGAAAACAACCACAACACTCACCTTTAGTGAAGTATGGCTTTTCCCACGAGGTCACTTCATGTACCTGGCGTAGTTCTGTCCTTTCCACTTACCTTTTTCTCTCTGGGATCAATTCCACAGGTTTTAAGGGTCCTCTGCTTCACCAGTGCCAATAGAAAAGGCAAGCCACACAGTCAACTGCTCTGATTTGGGAGATTCTCACCCTAGAAGGACCAAATCCATGTTTCTTTTACCACAGAAGAGCCAGTGGACACGGGGTATGAAGGACCAGTAACCAGTCTGTCCAGAGAAACTGTAATTCTATCAAAATAGCTGCAGTTATTTTATTGCAAGTTAAGGAAAGAAAGATTCTTTGACCTGGCTGAGGACAACAGGACACAAGCTCAGCTCAGTCTTTTGCCTTTGTTTTCTCTCTACATTCTCTGACAAGGACACTGGCCTCTCTGCTAATTTTGGCAGTTTCCCTACAAACAGCTCTCCCCATATTTACATGTCAGGTTTGCAGATACTGTTTAAGAGCTGGAACCATGTAACAACTGTACTCATCTGAAAACATAGCATTAAGTAGATTAATGCAGCATGGGAAGGCCCTCTTGAATGATTTTGCCACCCAGGACCAAGGGCCTTTTCATTTCCATCATGACAGCTGGATTTGTAAATTCAGTATCATTTGGCATGGATGTTACCAAACCTTCTGCCACTAGAAAAGTGGCCTGAATTCCCACAAATAATCTTCAGAATAATTCCACAAGCCATACTTTGTGCATGGCACTGAAATAGGTTCAGGCTGTGAGCAGCTGAAGCCTGTGTTTCCCACACCATCTAGTGGCAATCCTGCAAATATGATGGGAATTAACATCTCACCCATGAGACAAAACCAAGGAGAAATCATTGCTAGGCCTGCAAGGGACTCCTCACACTGCTGGGGAACTTACAGCTGCTTCAAGACAGCACATTTTAAACCTATGAACCAGCTGAACATTCTGGGGCCTGTGGTATTTATGGGAACACTGAACCACATCATTTATTTCATAGCAAAGCAGCACCAACATACTGAACATGGGCTCTGTGGAGGGCAGTGGTGCCAGGGGAGCTCTTGGGCTCACAAGTGTGCTCAGGTGTCTGATGTTTGCCAGTGATGGGAACATCACACCCAGCGTGGAGAGGCTGCACTGTTACAGACACTGAGACAGAGGCACCTGCTGAGAAAGAACGTGGCATGGAAATACCAATGCAAGTTTGCTGAACCTCATTCCTGAAAAAGAAGATGGAAAAAGTCTTTGCTTTGTTCCCCTCCCATAGTAAATTACTGGAGCATTGGAATCCCTTCCTGCTGTCAGACCCCAAGTCTACTTTGTGCTTCTGGAGCAGTAAGAGGAAGGAAGGAGATAAAACTTCCACTGCACAACTGACTGACAGACTGACCTGGAAGGTCACAGGATGGCCAGCTATGAAGACAAGGGGCTGAGCTCTGAGTAGGTTTGGACAGGATTCTCCACAAGCTCTGGAGGCATTTCTGATCATGCCTTCACTGTGCAATACAAACCCAACTGACTGGAGCAGATTTCTGGTGTGCAGATGTAGAAAGCAGCAGGAAGCACAGCAAGGTCTTTCTGGGATTATCAAGTTCTTTATGCTTCCATTATACCCTTCACATACTTCACTCACTTTGGCTGTAACTCTTGAGGAAGAGCTTTAGGAATCAAGTTAAAATATGAATTAGACTTCAAGAAGGTTTGAAACAGATACTGGATTTATTGGTCAGCTATGAGTAGGAAAATACATTGGTAAAGAAAAAGAAGACCCTGTATATAAATATAATACTAACTAGTTAAAATTTGACCAAGAAGAAAGTTCCACTGAAGAGAACAGTAAAAGCCCTTGTTTACCATCAGACCATATTCAGTTTCCCATTTATCTTATTGAAGAGCTGCCTATAGACAAATGCAACATTCTTTGAGCTTAGTGCAGATAATGTGCTGGTTTTTGTTACATGAATGGTAAACAAGAGTTAGTCCAGTGCATTACACATTATACAGAAGTACTGTGAATAAAGACTAAGATATTCTATTTTAGACACTACTTAAACATACCAAGACACTTAAGTGTTACAAATTTATGCAACCAAAAGAAAAGAATAGCAGTTAACATACTAAAAAATACTGTGTCCGGCTGGATGAGAAAGGCTTTGCTACTGAAGCGGTTAACTGAACTTTTCAAAGTTTTACAGTGTAATTAGTTTTCTTTTCCCCCCTCCCCCACAACGGTGTTGCAATTATTTTGTCTTTCATACAGGTTTTGCATGGTTGAAAAAGCAAAGCATAAGCTATTTTCTAAGCCTGCTCTTAAAAAAAAAACAATCTTGAGAGATTTGCTGAAGTTACATCAAAGATGCATACAATGTTCTTCAAATCAGTTCCATCAAATGCTAGCCAAATTTACCTTTAATTTACAGCTGCTAAAAGGACAAAATAATTACAACATACACCAATTTATATGCTTTTCCCCCCCTACTTGTGTTATGTTAAAAGCAGTAACTTGTGGTATTAGTCTTGTACTCTAAAGAATTGTTTTAGTTAAAGGTGTAGTTCAATTTACACTTTGACACCCAGATTTCTTGGTAAATGTAAATAAAACTAGACAAGATATGGCAGAGTGTACTTTAAGTGGAAAAAAGCCTGGTCTTACCTAAATAAATCCTTTCAACCCCAAGGATGTTCTGTGACTTTTGCTATATGTGCTTTTACAACAAGAACACTGAAGGTACATTATGGCAACACCCAAAACCACCTCGAATAAAAATATTGCAAATAATCATTCCATGTTAAAAACTATGAAGCAAACATTTGGATTTCGTGAAGACACTGTTTATTGCCTTATTCTATGTTATAGCTGGAAATCGAGACTTTTGAGTTAGATTTGTTTGACACAAGAATGTGTTTTCTTTGAAAGATTGTTTGACAAAGTTTATCTCAGCTCTGTTTTGGTGCCATCTGGTCTTTCCCTATTTTCAAAATATTTCTCCTTCCTTCCTTCAGCCCCCGAGTCACAGCTGCAGTCCAGTTAAAACCCAGTGAAGTCAAAGGAGTGTCTTCAATGGATTCAGAGGGTTTTCAATCAGGACCTGGTGGACTACTATAAAAGCTGGAGGAAATGGTTATTCAAATGGACCCTTAGACCATAAGGTGACTAAGCAGGAACAGTTGTGTCTCCAAAAGCACAAGGGGCCATATTTTCATATGCTGTCAAAAATTCAAATATTTTTTAAGACTAAGCAATAGAGGAGAACACATACTGGATATAAAGCTCAAACCTTCAGAATCTAACAAGTGCACTCAAGCTCCAGCATCTATTAAAGTAAATTATCCCCCTCTAAAAAATACAAAATGAGTAAGTGCTTCCCTTCCCCTTCTGTAAAGCTTTCTGGACTCCTTACACAATCCAGATATCAGAAAAGAAAAAAATAGTTTGCTTAGTCTGACAAGCTAAATTGGCTCATCATTACTGGAAATTGTCATGATGTACATTACCAAGACATCATTAAGGAAACATGAGTAAAACACCTTTTATTCACACTTTACAAAAAAACCCCAAAAAACAAACAGAAAAAAAATAACACTACGCATTAAATCTACTACAGCAATACTACCAGCATTTCAATGTACTGATTATAAACTGGACATGTTTGGTGTTTTTACAACTAAAACCAAAACAAGATAACCCCAAGAGATCAGGTCCCAGACAAGGATTCAAGATCAAAATTTCTCATATTGAAATTTTAAAATGTACATTTTACACATCCGAACTGTTTGCAATTTTTACTTTGAGCTTAAAACAGAACGGTTTGAGCACACTTGTGCTGACTACTTTTCAATAAAATTTTGAATCATTATTACCAATTCACTCTCATATATATAAAAAATTCACAATATTTAGAAAGTTTTCTCTTAATGCTCAGTGTCCTTTTGCTTCCCTGCCCGCAGCTGAAACAAAAGCTGTTTAAGACCAAGCTTTATCTCCATTATTAATTTTTTTTTCTTTTTTTACATTTATTATTCAAGTTGTATTAGTTTAAGGAGATGATGAATTCTCCCTTTTAGGATACAAACAGACAAGTTAAATTTGTAAGCTGTTATATACTTGGCTTATTGACACAAATGGCACTGAGGGTACACTGTAACTTCGGTCTTGCTTGACACTTTAAAATAAGACTTGGTCACTTTAAAATATGATCTGAAGAATTGTCTTTGGGACCTGTATTGAAAATGCATTTATTTTACACTGCTTCATTAATAGAAAATGTAGGGCTAGGTTTTTATCTTCAAGGAATTATACTTTCAGAAACTGAGGAACACACAAACGAAAGAGAATCCACATGATAGTAACTCTTAGTGGGAAAAACGGCACTGTGCAATGACACTGAAAGAAGCAGTGCATGGGCATTAGAAGCTAGAAACTGTGTACCCATAACCTGAACATGTTCCAAAGTGTGATATTCAATGCTTCACAAAGGAAAAAAAAGATGCCACAGCTTATACAAAAGTATCTTCATAAAATTTTCACAAGTGTTAACATTATTTAAAAAAATAAAAGAGGATGCACAGGATCTCTCTGCATGCACAGGCAGTGCTAGTTGAGAACAAATTTAAGCAGGCACAGTGGAGATAGGACAAATATTTAAAACAGAAATGAAGAAGCTGTACACAAGTATCCCTAGATTTTACTTCAAAAGTTAGAGATGAGAAAAATGTCTGAGTGTATACACATCAGCAATCACTTTCAATCCAGACAGGTCTACTTATGGTCACTGCTCAGCTTATCTGTTCTGTGAGAACTCTATGCCTCCTTTTCTTTTATCAGAAATAGAATTTATTTCGTTACCTCTGTAAGATATTAAGATTTTACAGGTTTGGATTTTGAAAGCAACGTTCTCAATTGAACATAAAAAGTAGTATAAAAGGGCTAACGAAACCCTAACAGTGCAAATCATTAGCAGAGAAAACCTGTGACAACCTCTTTTACACGCTGGCCTTTATAACACATGAAAACAGATAAAAATTTAGCCTTAGTTTACAATACAATCATTTTCCAAATCTGATTTTTCTTTTTTTTTTTTTTTTTTAAAGTACAAAATCTCATAAATCAGGTTTTCTGTTGTTCATATACAATCAATAAAGGCTAAATTCAAATTCTATATTTTACAAACAAGTCTGAAAAAGGAGGGAGTGAAGTACGGAGAATGTTCTGTGGATGTTCCTACTGGCCTCAAAAAAGTAGTGCTACAGATAACTGTGCAAAGAGAATACACTGTATAACAATTCCCTATTTCAAGGCATGAAAATGTCACGTTGGAGAAAAGAAACAGGAAGGTTAATTGTAACGTATTAAAGAAAGGTGCAAATGCACCAATCGCTGTGGAACAGTATACAAAGTATATTGGGCTCAGAATTGTGTCTGTTGATAGCACCTGGCTTTTACTATGTCTTTAGCAAATAATTAGATTTAAGATTAAGATTATTAAGAAAAAAAATCCCTGTTGGCCATACCTCACTCCTCTATATTCAGATTTTACAATTGTACAAGTTAGATTGAGGTTGCCCTCTAAAATGTATTTGACTACCTCCTGCCAGGGAGATGGATTCCATTTACAGGAGGCAGGAAAGGCAGCAAAAGCTCCAGTTGTGCAAAAAGTGAGAAGTGGTCAGAAGGGATGAGTGGATGTGGACAACCACTTATATTGTTCTCTATCAACCAATGATGATCCAAAGGTCCAAGAATGCCAAGTATGTTTAGCTGAGGTTTAGAGTAGAAGATGTAATCAATAATACCCTAAAACAAGAGGGGAAAAAAAGATTATTGTTAGTATTTATTCTTGTCTCAAGTTATTTTTCCAAACAAGAGGTGAGCTCAGTGTTAAGAGTAATGAAATATCCCATTCCTTCCCTATAGCATATCATCAGTTTAGGAGATTTCTTCCTCCTGTATCCCATGGGATGCTCAATATGGATTAGAAAAACAAAAGAAAAGGCCGCCCTTTATCACTTCTGCTATGCTTCTGTGGGTTTCAATTTCCAGCCTCCTACAGAGCTTCAAATCACATTTAGCTGATACTGAAGAGAAAAAACCATCTTTGTTTTCCCTGGGCTACAGAGAACTGAGAGTTTTCCAGAAGCAATATGGATTACTTCCTTGCAGTTGACAGCTTAAATGCTGCTGTCATTTAGCTTGCAGAATTAAAACACAAACTCTTACTGTTTACAGGGAAGGTTAAGAGCACCTCAACTCCTGCAAAGCTATTTCAAGTTACTAAAAAGAATAAGATGGTTTCTAGGAGACTGAAGTGTTGGGCATTCTATTGTGCTATGTTTTAAGTACAAACTTGGTGAACTTAGCCACACAGATTAACTTACGTAACAACTTCATAGAGCAAATCACATTGGTTACACTTGAAAATGGAAAACTTTCCAAAAATTTAAGTCCTTACCTTGAAGTCAAATGTGTAATTTGTATAAGGCATTAGACCATTCTCATAGGCACTCTTCAACTTGAAACCATGCGTAATTCTTCCGTTTGTTGTCCCATTTTTTCCATTGCAGCTGAAGTTAGTAAGACTTTCATTGTATCTCAGTTCCTTAAAATCTTTGTGGTTTGTTTCCACTCCACCAGTGCTCAAGTACTCAACAACACCTGTGAGGAGACACATTACAAACAAGAAGGTATTAACAAGTGTTCAGCAAATAAGTGTGTGTAGGTACTTGAAGTCAGACATGCAACTTTAGGGCTTATATAAGCAAAATCTTAACAAATACACAGTACAATCAACAGTAATTCTGTTAAAATACTGCAGGGCAATGTATATGTGTATCAAGAGCAAATGTTACCTAAAAAAAGAGACATGCTTTGATTAGAAAACATGAGAAGGTTAATAGGGAATAGATTGGGAAGGAAAAGATGAAAAAAATCAGCAGTAAAATTCTATCAATGCTAGTTGTTGTCTGCCTCTTCTTGCTTTTATGCTCAGGTCCTGCATTCAATGTTCTTCAGCTGAAGTGTTGCAAAAACACCAACTTCTGAAACACTACTTCAAAAGAAGTTAACTTTAAAGAGGCTGCAAAGCCTAATTGATTAGATTTGTGTCATAGAAAATTATGATTGTGCCTCGATTTCAGAATAGCTGTGTTAAAGTTCTGGGCAGTAAAAGAAGCAGTTAGCTGTTCTGAAGACACAGCCAGACACGAGAACTGGTCACTGCAATTACCACTAGTGAATACTGGCCTTCCAGGGATCAAACAGAATCACATTTCCATTACTGCTGAGCAATAACTGCTCCTTAAAAACCCTAACAGATGTTAAGAGTTGCCAAGATGAGGCCAGAAGGAAGGGGACCAGGAATGGAGATGATTCTATTGAACAACCAGCAGTAAGAGATGGCTCTTGAGTACAGCACTGCAGCTGGGTACCTGGGAAAGCCAAGGTGGCAGTCACTGAGTGTGTTCTTTTCTTGCACTTTATAAATTGCCACCAAGTCAAGAAACAAAGTTTCATGTTAATAAGGAGCTCTGAAAAGTCCCTTCTGAAGGGGATGTACTGAATTTTAGAAGTTCTAAAATATTACAGAAAATGATTGTATGTAGCAAATTTAAAGGTGAAAAATTATCTTTTCACGCTTAATATTAAGAAAACCCAATAATCAGCAACACACTCGTGTTTCCAGTTATTTTTGGAAGAGATTTTAAAATACAGCAACAAAGAGGGGAAAAAAAATCACAGTGGAAATGCTTCTGAAAGACCAGACACAGCTATACTACAGCACAGGCATTAAGGTCTCTCACAAATGAAACAGTTCTGTCTTCTCTCTGCTCCTTCTCTTCCCTTAGCACCTCTAGAGCTCATATTATCAAACAATGCATTCTCTAAGTTGAAAAACTTCAAATTATTACACACTTGAAACAATCTAAAGAATAAGAAATGGAACTCTTACCAGAGTCTGGTAGAGAATTGAGATCTGCACACAGTACAAGTGGAATGGTTCCAAGTTCTCCCGAAACACCAGGTTTGAGACTACGAGAAGCTTTATCAATAATGTTCTTTACCTCAGACAGGAACATCATAGTCTGAACCAGCTTCACATCAGAATAATCTGGGTCCCAATGCATATGTGCATTAGCTACAAGAACTAGCTGCTTTTCCATCCCAAGATGTGGCTTTCCAGCTAAAATTTAAAATCAGTAATTTGTTTAAAACCAGTCAGCAACAGAAAACACTATTTAAATTTAAACAATATCTTTGAGGGGACAAAAATATAAGATATCAGTATGACTTCAAGAGGGTAAATATCATTTGAACAAAGAGGGTCAGAGAACTCTTACATTTAACAAGTTTTAGTTGCTATAAAGCATTAGGAATGATATTTCATACTCAAGACCATTAACAGACTATCTTGTTACATGTAATGCTTTTGTATTCACTGAAAATTAACATAAGTAACAGATAATCCTAATTACAGGCAAATAATGTTTTTCTGAAAACTTACAGCAGCTTTCCTCAGGCTATGACAGCAAACAGGCTCTGTTCATATCTTATTAGGCAGTGAACTCTGAATTCTAAGTTCTCCACATTCTAAGTTACCTGACTTGCTAGAAGTGTTTCTTAAAAGGCTTGTTTGCTACAATCTGAATTAATAAAATATCATTTGGATAAATATAACACAGGTTGAGTAGGTTCCCACTGTGATACTTATGAAGCCAATTTACATTTCCTAAATTAAGAATGACAGGGCAGAACAAACAGGTTGTAAAGAAAATAAGTTAAAATTATGCAGATACACAATCCAGAAACACACACCACCACCTGATTCTTTGATACTTGTACATAATTTTAAGAAAAAACACCCAAAACCAAACAACAAAATGAGTCAAACTGAAGTCTTTATATCTTTTTTTCCTTAAAAAATACAAATGGGAAAAAAACACAAACCTCATCATTTAAGCAACGTGACTTTCCCCCAAAATCTTCTTTGGAAATAAATGTATCTGAACATGCAATGTGCAAACCAACATTCATCTGCAGTTTCTCTTGTTTACTATGACAACAGTTATTTTTTTCACTGACAAAACAGCATCAATTAAATAAATGAAATGGGACTTACAAGACATTTCTATCAATTCCTTTCGCAGTTCTAACAGAACAGCAACTCCAATGTTGTCTTTTGTCATAACTCTGTTCAGCATAGCCTCTGAACCTTCTGAGTTTGCCATTGCTAGTTGATTGAACTCAACAGTATGCTTTTGAACCAAAGTAAATCTGAAAGAAAAATATCATATATACATTTTTTCAGCAGCCAGAAACAGTAGGAAATGTTATCAGTAATTCTCCTTTTAATTAAAGCTCAAACACATTTATGATGTGAAAATCTCAGCCAGTCAAATCATTTCATAAAATCCTAAATTGAAATCAAGGGACAAAATTTTCCTAGCAATTTTCATGTAGTTTACAGCACCTTAGTTACAATTACAGCATTTTGTTGAGAGAGAGGTATTTTAGAAAAGTCATGCTTGTTTCTAACTCTGCATCTGTTCCTAGTTCAAATATCCAAATCTAACAGAGAGGGACTAAATTTTCCAAGCCATTAGGTATCAAACCTGGCACCTACATTTACTTGTGGATACCCAGGAATGGAGGCAGGAAGGAACATTATTCCCATCATATCCAAAGTTGTACAAGTGCAGTATGACACAACCAGAAAGTGCTGCAGCTCCTAAATGATTAGGGGATTTTTACTGAAGTGTGCAGTGATACCTTGCTGTTTGCTTTACCAAAGGCTAATGTATCAAAAAATCAATGTCATCTGAAGCCTTATTTCAGCAGTTTGGGAGATTATAAATTCCTTTACTCAGAAAAACAAAAAGCAAGAAAATCTGCTTAATTTTTCATCATTTCCTTCATTTTCTATTATTGCCACCTAATGGTTGGGACAAACACACTCAACAAGTGAAGGATAATTTAGTGAACTCCCAACCAGCACTGCTCAAACAGAATGAAATCTCCTTCAGCTCAATATTTCAAGGTTAAAATTTTTATTGCTAGCTCCACACAGAATGATCTCTCTCATACAAACAACTCTTTCCAAGGGTTAGGAATGCTCTGGATGAAGCCCTGCCTGGCTACAAAGGGGCATTTAGAACCAAACTGTTTGAGCTATAGACTGACCTGAGAAATTATGTAAAAGACAGCAAGAGACAACAGAAGGTTTAGCACCACATCACTTACTTTTCTGTTTTGAAAAATATTGCACAACCATCAACATGTTTTCTTTCCTGTTCTGACATTGTCCTAGCTCTAGATTTTGGACTGAAGAATCCATTATAGCCACGTTCTTTCAATTCTACCAGGAAAAAACTGTAGTACTGCTCCGTTTCAACCTCCTGTAAAGTTAAGGCAGCACAGCATGAATGTACTATTAGCAAAATATAGAAGACAGATATTATTTAGACTCTTCAGAAGTGTAAATCACTTTCAAATTAGATTTAAGGGGAAAAAAAATCTAAGAATTAAGTACATCAGAGAATGCAAATTCAAGAGCAATATCCCTATTTTAAGAAAATATAAATGAATTTCTGTAATCCCTGGAGTTATGATTATCTCAAGCCTCTTATTTGAAAATGTGTCAATTACAGCCCCACATACACACACAGGCACAAAGACACCCCCACGAACATTGCTTTGATCAGGGGCTGCTGGTTCCCATTCCAACTGTGGGGGCTGAGAGCCTTCTTTTGATGTCAAGCAACAAATAATGTTCTAAACATCGCTTCTTTTTTCTTTTGTTTGCAGAAGGTTTTGAAAACA
The DNA here is from genome assembly GCA_013398075.1 of Notiomystis cincta. Classification (NCBI taxonomy): domain Eukaryota; kingdom Metazoa; phylum Chordata; class Aves; order Passeriformes; family Notiomystidae; genus Notiomystis; species Notiomystis cincta. The sequence goes on along the minus strand of VZRX01022122.1, from coordinate 75,677 downwards.
GACCGTTTACTATAAATACACTTCATGTGAAGAAACCAGCACATGGGAATAGAAAAGAAAAAGAAATCATGGTGTATTTTTTACCTGCAGACTTATGATGTCAGCATTGCAGCTCAGTATTTCCTGCATAATGGCTTTTTTTCTGTATTCCCAGTTCAAGGCCCAGGATGGACAATAGCCATACAGCTGCCGGGTGGCATATTTGTCACAGAGCACGTTGTAACACATGACAGAGAACAAGGCTGCAGAACAATAATTTTACTTACACATTGATAGATTTAAAAAAAAAATATACAATTATGTTCTTGACTTTTGTCTTCTGTGAATTTGTCAGTTCATGCTTCATTTGTTTCAAGCAAAACACAGCATGTGTATCTGTGCTAAAAAAATTGTTAGTTCTTCGAGGGAGACAAATTACATGTTTGGACTTATGGCAGCTGCCTTCTAGTATTTAATTAGGAAACAAACACCCTCCTTTATATGGGTAATGCAGTAAAGAGCAGAAAAATGGGTTTTATGCTAGGTGGTGCTGTACTGTGAAAAGCCCAAAACAAAGTAAGTGTATTTAACACTTACATTTGCCAGCTACATAAAGGTCTGCAAGTCTATAATTAGGTTCTCTAAAATCTACCTGAATTATTGCCACCACAAACTGTAACAGATCCATAGGCAGGGTAAGGATCCTTTCACACAAAGAAAAAGTGTAGGCAAATTAACCCCCTAAATATTTCCTCCTCAAAAAGCCATTCAGGCATAGGACAAGAAATATCTCTTCTCTGTATTAATTTGAAACAGGAGTAAAACTGAGGCAGGCTGGGGCAACTTGATAGGTAATCCAGCAGCATGGATTTGGGGGGTTGTTTTGTTGAGGTTTTAGGTTGGTTTGTTTTTAAAAAGCACTTAAAGAATTTGTAGTACAACAATGAGACTCTTGGAAGCTCCTCTCAAACACAGAAAGAAGAAACAAGACCATAATTTGAAGATACAGAGAATTGAGGAAAAGAATCTTGGGCTGACTGGGGTCAAATTCTAGCATTTTGAAAACAAATAAATAGGTGATAGCAAAACAGAAGCTGCATTAACATCATGATCTTTGAAGCAATCACCTTAATAATATGAGAAAGTAATGTACATCAGTCCTGACAGAGAGGACACTGCAGTAATTGAGAAAAACACCAAGATTTTTGGTGTGCAGGTAAATAGAAAAGACTGTATTTTAAACAATTAATGCAGGAAAAAAAATTAGTAAAGAATTAAACATGACCTGAATCCCAACAGCAAGAAAAATGCTGAATCAAGAATGATTGCTTAAAACAATTCTACATTTTTGGAAATCATGCTCAAATACTTCCATTTTTTAATTCTTCAACAAATGTTAAATTAAGCCTGTTATAATTCCACTATTTAACTAATTGTGGACAACAGTTTCAATTCCTGTGAGGGGGACATTAATTAAAAATAAATTACTTTAGAGTAAAAGATGGGTAAATCTGGAACAGGTGTTCCAACTGGGATAGAATAACTTCAGCTGGCTGGTCAGCACTGCAGAGATGACTGGTTAATTTAAGCATTAACTTTTGTTCCAGTAAAGATCAACAGCTTTCATTAAAAGGGAAATAGAAGAAATGAGAAATCCTTGAAGTTACAGTACCTGTTGGTCTTGTACGGTCTGGTTCTTGCAACATAATCCAAGATCTTGGAGGTGGCTGTTCTGTCGAAACTGTGGGAACATTTTAAAATAGAGATACAACAAGTGATAATCACATTTATTTTACACAGCAGAAATATATGTTTTAAGAATGATCACTTACTTCTTTTTGCAGTACCTGCCAAATTATCAAGCAAATAGTTCAGTAGCCTTCGTGTCCCATCTGGTTCCTGATACAGGTTCAGAATATCCTGTGTAAGTGGGTTTCCTACAAACCAATTCACAGGAATACTGAATAAAATATACAGAACTATTACTGACTTGCATATCAGTTGAAAGCTGACATCTTGGAGACAAAATCTACTATGAACTGCTCTGGGATTTCAGATCTCAAGTCTTCAATCCCACAAAATCCTGGATGTGTGGACAGCCCTAGTGAAGTTTAACAACATTCCCTGCTGATTCTGCCTTGGGACTGAGCACCCCAAGGGTGGTCCTTGGAATGAGAGCAGTGAGGAACTTGTGTGGTACAACAGGCAGAGCTGATGAGCACAAACAGAGGAGCCACCTCTGCTCAGTGTGAAACATCCAGCAGCAGTTGATCTGACACTCAGATCTCAGCAGAGGCTCTGCCATCTGCCAAACATGAGCAGATTGCAAAAGTTGTCATGGATAACACACACTGCAATTGCCCAGTTGTAAGGGGGAGATAAACAGACTTTTGAGACTTAACAGTGTTTAGAGGTATTATATCTCTCAGTGCTTCTGATTTTGTGACTCAAAATTCCCCAAGGTCAGCAGTTTTATAGCTAGAATCTATACAGTTCAGAGGGAAAAAAAATTGGGAAAAGACTTAAATTGCTGCTTGCATAAACAGCACAGTACCCTGCAGCTGTACAAAGCATGTTCCCTTTCTGGCTGGAGATGTACCACAGTTAACCACAGACTATTTCTTAGTTAAAGCAGAACTGCATTCAATCCCCATGCAAGCAACAGAAAGCTTCTGCTCACTCTGCAAAAAGAAAAGCAAACCACTTTCTATGGGCACTGCTCTGCCAAACCTGTTATTTTTCTAAATAATCCCTAAGTAACAGTATTTAAAAATGTGGAGTGAGCAGCTACATCTGGGATTGCTAATCAGTAATATTTTATGAACTAGCAGACTACAGCCATTACAGCTCAGCAGCAGTATCACTAAACAAGCACAGATACCAAGAAAAAAGCAGCAATACCTTTCAGACCCAAAGTCTGTAACTGGAACAGTTTTCCCAGCTCAAAAGGTAAAACTCGTAACAGGTTGTTATTTAAATGTAGTTCCCTGTAGACAGAGCAAGAATCATATGGGGCTGAAAACAGAGCAATATTTATCTGCAGCAGAACAAGAACTGAATTAAAAGAGAATCCAAATAGTAGCAAACCACAATACTGAAAAATTCAGAGACTAAATAGCAATGGTTAGGGAAATCCTACTGTACTCAGGCACACACACTCAGACAAAACACATTATGTTCAAGTACAGAGGAAAGGAGCTGTTTGGAGCTGTTATCTTAAACAGTCAGACATTTTGTGAACATTAGCAATAATTAAACACTTTAGTATCTGCAAGAGATGATGCAGTAACAGCTCAGACAAACCAGACCATGAAACAGGTCAGCTGTGATTAAGAAATAAAGGGAAATTATATCCTGAAACCAAAATAAAAAATCCAGGATCATGGCAGAATGATTACAACTATAGCATTACCATGCAGTAGCCACTTACAATAGTCATTTTCTGTTAGTTTGGGTGGTTTTCTTTTCATAATTTCAGTGGTAAGACAAAATATGTGCTTTGTAACTCACAAAACCAATATACAGACAGGAACAGAATTCATGTCCTGAATTCTGATATCCCAACAAACTGGGCAGAGAAAATAGACTTGTTAGGAGCTTTTCACTTTCCTAAATGAATTCCCACTAAGCAGTGAAGACTTTCATAGAATCAATCAGTATAAAGTTGCTGCTTCAAAGTGTTTACAACTTGGTGCCTGGAGACTTGACGAGTATTTTTGGACTCCAAAAAAACCCCTAGAAAACACCAAAACCAACCAACCAACAAAACTCCCCCAACAAAAAAATTTAACATACAAAAAACCCCCATAAACAAAACCCATCAACCAAAAAACAACCATACAACAAAAACTCAAACCAAAAAAAAAAAAACAAAACAAAAAAAAAAAAAAAAAAAAAAACCAACCAAAAAACCCCAAAGCAAACCTGGAGGGCGAGAGTTAACTTAACTCTTGTTTATTTCTACGCAACAGCATTTGAGGGTTTCAATGTCTTTCTTGTCAATAGAAGCCCAGAACTGACCCCCGGATTTGAGGTGTGGAGTTAGCAGTGCCCAGCACAGGGGACAGTCACTGCCCTGGTCCTGCTGATCCAGGTCAGGGGCCATCAGCTTTCTCAGCCATCTCAGCACACTTGGCTCATGTTCAGCTGCTGTTGACCACCC
>VZRX01022122.1:51190-71521 GCA_013398075.1 Notiomystis cincta | reverse complement strand
CCCCATCAGGTCCTTTTCCACCAGGCAGCTTCCCAGCCACTGTTCTCCAAAACTGGAGCACTGCTGGGTTGTGAGCCAAGTGCAGGACCCAGCACTTCACCTGACTGAACCTCACAGCACTGGCCCCAGTCCATGGATCCAGCCTGTCCAGATCCCTCTGTGCAGCCTTCGTGCCCTCCAGCAGATCAACCCTTCCACCCAGCTCTGTCATCTGCAAATGCACTGGGGGTGCACTCGAGTTCTTTCAAGCATATCAAGAGAATCTGTTTTACAGCTGAGCTTTCCAAGATAACATGTTACAGTGTTTATTTTTTCCTCCTTTTTCTGCAAAGATCAGAAATCCTACTGCACTGACATCTCTTTTTTCAACTACTTGCAGTAAAAAGGGAGATGAAAGGAATCCTGGGTGAGGTCTACAGTACAGACCAAACCCAGAGCTGCAGATGTGGGAGCTGGGAGAGAGCTGTTATCAGTTCTCAGTGCTGAGAGCACAAATGATTTCTGTGGCTCGGGATATCAGCAATGCCCAGGGTTGAATTACCGTTCGTTTGAACAACTTCCCAGAATCCAGGGGAAGTGTCTGCAGCCAGAGCCAGCCTGAAACACAAAACCCTGGCCCAGCTGGGACCTGCAATGTGCTATCACATAGGATGTGCTTATGGGTTTTTCTTCACTTTCACCACTGTGAAAAAAACCTATGGAGCAGCTGCAATTACTGAGGAGCACAGTGGGCTCATGCACAGCTTTTCACAGCTAGAGATCTGGGCTCAAGTACTGTGGTTTGGTCATAAATAGAAAACTTACGTGATCCTAGACCTTAGCTACACATTTCATATTTACAAGATTTAGCCTTCTCTGCTTTAGGACGTGCAAGAGCTGAAGTTTCATAGAATCAGCCAGAATAAATCAAGAGAAGTGTTGGAAGAAGGCATAATGACTTGACATTTCTGATGACTCTGCACTGCTAAGCTATCTCCATGTCACAAGTGTTACATTTACAAAAATGTTTTAAAAAGAAAAAGACTGAATGGAGGCTAATGAAGTACAAATATGAATTTGAGACTATCCCAGTAAATTTAGAGTTGCTAGCTCACAATATCCAAGGACTTGGATAAAGAAGGGAAGAAACCTGTTACTATTAACTGCTTTTAATTAAAATAGTAATGCAAAGAACTAGAGCTTAGAACAGACCCCTCTCCAGTTGAAAGCAACTATACAGCATGCTACAAAACAGAGCTGCCAATTATGCTTCAAAAAGCAAGGTCCCTTTGCTCAGCCTCCAAGGTTGAGACTTGAACTGCTCTGGAATTTGAGCTTTTAGCACCAATTTAATCAGCTAGTTTAATCCTCTCCAACAGAGCAGACTTTTCTAAAGGGGAGGAAAATGCAATGACAGATATTTCTATGTGCAAACTTGCTTCCAGTTTCATGAAAGCTGTGCTGGCAGTCCATTCCTCTATCATTGTTTTTACTTCTAATAACATTCTCGTTACTTTCAGACTCTTATTTTCTGGATTTGAGAAAGCTGTTCATAAGTTATNAAAAAAAAACCAACCAAAAAACCCCAAAGCAAACCTGGAGGGCGAGAGTTAACTTAACTCTTGTTTATTTCTACGCAACAGCATTTGAGGGTTTCAATGTCTTTCTTGTCAATAGAAGCCCAGAACTGACCCCCGGATTTGAGGTGTGGAGTTAGCAGTGCCCAGCACAGGGGACAGTCACTGCCCTGGTCCTGCTGATCCAGGTCAGGGGCCATCAGCTTTCTCAGCCATCTCAGCACACTTGGCTCATGTTCAGCTGCTGTTGACCACCCCCATCAGGTCCTTTTCCCCCAGGCAGCTTCCCAGCCACTGTTCTCCAAAACTGGAGCACTGCTGGGTTGTGAGCCAAGTGCAGGACCCAGCACTTCACCTGACTGAACCTCACAGCACTGGCCCCAGTCCATGGATCCAGCCTGTCCAGATCCCTCTGTGCAGCCTTCGTGCCCTCCAGCAGATCAACCCTTCCACCCAGCTCTGTCATCTGCAAATGCACTGGGGGTGCACTCGAGTTCTTTCAAGCATATCAAGAGAATCTGTTTTACAGCTGAGCTTTCCAAGATAACATGTTACAGTGTTTATTTTTTCCTCCTTTTTCTGCAAAGATCAGAAATCCTACTGCACTGACATCTCTTTTTTCAACTACTTGCAGTAAAAAGGGAGATGAAAGGAATCCTGGGTGAGGTCTACAGTACAGACCAAACCCAGAGCTGCAGATGTGGGAGCTGGGAGAGAGCTGTTATCAGTTCTCAGTGCTGAGAGCACAAATGATTTCTGTGGCTCGGGATATCAGCAATGCCCAGGGTTGAATTACCGTTCGTTTGAACAACTTCCCAGAATCCAGGGGAAGTGTCTGCAGCCAGAGCCAGCCTGAAACACAAAACCCTGGCCCAGCTGGGACCTGCAATGTGCTATCACATAGGATGTGCTTATGGGTTTTTCTTCACTTTCACCACTGTGAAAAAAACCTATGGAGCAGCTGCAATTACTGAGGAGCACAGTGGGCTCATGCACAGCTTTTCACAGCTAGAGATCTGGGCTCAAGTACTGTGGTTTGGTCATAAATAGAAAACTTACGTGATCCTAGACCTTAGCTACACATTTCATATTTACAAGATTTAGCCTTCTCTGCTTTAGGACGTGCAAGAGCTGAAGTTTCATAGAATCAGCCAGAATAAATCAAGAGAAGTGTTGGAAGAAGGCATAATGACTTGACATTTCTGATGACTCTGCACTGCTAAGCTATCTCCATGTCACAAGTGTTACATTTACAAAAATGTTTTAAAAAGAAAAAGACTGAATGGAGGCTAATGAAGTACAAATATGAATTTGAGACTATCCCAGTAAATTTAGAGTTGCTAGCTCACAATATCCAAGGACTTGGATAAAGAAGGGAAGAAACCTGTTACTATTAACTGCTTTTAATTAAAATAGTAATGCAAAGAACTAGAGCTTAGAACAGACCCCTCTCCAGTTGAAAGCAACTATACAGCATGCTACAAAACAGAGCTGCCAATTATGCTTCAAAAAGCAAGGTCCCTTTGCTCAGCCTCCAAGGTTGAGACTTGAACTGCTCTGGAATTTGAGCTTTTAGCACCAATTTAATCAGCTAGTTTAATCCTCTCCAACAGAGCAGACTTTTCTAAAGGGGAGGAAAATGCAATGACAGATATTTCTATGTGCAAACTTGCTTCCAGTTTCATGAAAGCTGTGCTGGCAGTCCATTCCTCTATCATTGTTTTTACTTCTAATAACATTCTCGTTACTTTCAGACTCTTATTTTCTGGATTTGAGAAAGCTGTTCATAAGTTATCTTCAAAATTAATAGCAATGAAGGCAATTACTGGCAACTGTCTAATAAACCTAAGATAAGGCTCTTCCTTTGGGTCAAGGGCAAAAGACTGTTGCCTGTAAATATTTAGTCTTATATAAATAATTTATATATTTATGTAACAGTGTTTCTACAAAGTAAAATGCTGCAGCCTTAAGTATAATCTAAATATGCATCGTTATTCATATTTCACTTCCAAAAGGAGTTTTCATTCCATGCTAACTTTGTACATCTTGGCATTGCAAAATTTAAGGAAAAAAAAACCCTCAAAAAGCTGTGATTGGAACACTTTTTTCTCCTCCCCAGTTTGCACAGGAATGCAGTTACATCACAGCAAAGGTGGGGAGGAGATGATACCAGACATGTTGCAATTGTTATACAATAAACAGAAGAAGAATTATTGTTAAGTATAATTACCAAATATGAATAAAGAGGAACACATTGTAGTTAACACGATTATAAAGATTTAATCTGACCTTTCCCCTACCTTACTATGAGTTAAAAGCAATTTTTTTTGGTGCTTCACTTACGCTTTGAGAAAAACACCACATAGAAGATTTGTAAAAGAATCTAGAAAGAGATGCCTGAGAGGAAACTTGACTTGGAAAATATAAAATGGGTGATTGCCATCAAACCAAGCACTTCTGAGGCTCATTCTGTGCTGTCATACATCAGAACAGGAGATCACAGAAATGCCAGTACTGTTATAGTTGCACAGCCCACAGCAAGCATTCAGCAAGGCAGATAAGAAGGGAGGAATGGGGAATTTACTTATGCTGAAATTTGAACTGTTGCTACAAAGATAATAAAAACCCAATTTCAACTCCTGTTAGGATTTACATACCTGAGTGACACCATGTTTCCGAGCTCTGCTGGTAAACTGCGAATTTTATTAGAGGACAAGTCCAGATATACCAGATTGTGAAGCTTGGCAATGTCTGAAGGAATACGGGATAAGGAATTGTCACTGAGATGCAAAGCTGTCAAATGGGTCAGTGTCCACAACGATGAACTTAAGCTTCTCACTTTCCCTGTGGAAGAAAGGTACAAGAGAAAATAGAACATTTAAAATACATGCATTTGGCAATAACAGCACACTTTTCAATTATCTGTGGGGCAGGGGAGCTTGAGGGGGAGTTTTGCTTGGGGTTTTTTTTGTGGGTTTTATTATTATCATTTTCTTCAATGACAATTCCATTAATTGTGGATTCTACAGATGAAAAATTTGTCATTGTGTGAGAAAATGCAAGATATTGCCAAGGATGCTCGAGATTGTTTTTCCCAATCCATACTTAAGGCTTAAACATCTGTCTTTATCTAGTTCCATACAAGACAAAATATATTAACTAGCTGACCATGAATCTATCATTAACAGAGGTGTAAGGAACAGATTTTTTTCAATTACAGTTTATGTCTGAGATGAAAGACGGTGCTTCGGTTCACCCCTTCTTTCCACACATCTTTCAAACCAAAAATCTTTACTCTATGGCATTAATCCAGCCAAGAACAGATAGAAACACTATATTTAGGGTGACTAAGATGCTTAGTTGAGAACATGGATTTCCATCTGGCATTCAACTAAAAGCTGTATCGACTATTGCCAGATATTTTAAAAAAGGTATGATTTTTTGTATAAACTGAAGGGTGGAAACATGGATTTGTGCGACAGAATCAAGATTTTTACACTGCCACATGCAAGGAATGTGATATATCATCAGAAGGTCTCAAAGTATTTCTTCTCTCCAAGATTTTTTTTTCTTCCAGTGGTGAATCCTTCTTCATTTACATAAATCATCTCACTGTACCAAAAGCATTAGGAGTACCAACACCAGTTCCTCTAAGACAAAAAGTTAGTTGGAACAACTTTGAAATCCCCACTGTGACTCATCAAGGTTAACAACAGTCTGGTTAATATTATACCAACACACACACACTCTGTAATTCCTTTCCTTAAATGATTTTCTTCAAAATAAAAGAATTCATATTTAGTGCCCAGGGAAGTTTACACTGAGACATGTGCATCTGGGACTCAGTCCTGGCAGCAAAATGTTTAATACTGGTATAATTTCCAGTGAGCTATAACAAAAAGAAGGGCATAAAAAAGCCTATAGTAAAAAAATGTGATTTAAACAACATGAGTTAAAACATTTGTGGCTTTATGTACAATGGGACCAAGTGTCTTGCAAGGAAAGGACAGGGTGAACATTAACCAAACAAAAACATTGCACATTTTATTTTGCAAGACAAATGCATACAGTTCTTAAAGGACTGATGTTCCTCTAATGCTCGTTAAGGAATCTTTTGAAAGGTTTTAAACACAAATCAATAGTTCTTTGCATTTTTAAAACTGAATTAGCACCTCTTCCCCACCCCCAATGCAAACAGGTGACTGTGATCATAGAAAGCCTTGTAGCTCAAAGGATTTCCAATCAACATCCCTGATCCAGGCTCTCCACTCCAGCACCTCCCTTGGCGGGAATCAGTCTGTAGTGAGATTACCCGGCATGAAAGGAAAGAGCCATCACTTAATGCACTTCCTATGCAGAGCAGCAGATGTCCAAGAGGATTCCAAGCTTAATGCTGATATATAATGCTGATTCCTGAAGCAGCATTTAACTAGGTTTCTGCATCTGTAACCTTCAGTAAAGAATGCTATTCACATGGTGAGGCACGTGGTACTGGAAGCAAGACACAGATTCAGTGAACTGGATGGAAAGATTCTTCATAATTTGAAGGACTGTTTGTTTAGTCCTTCTATAAATTTTTCTATTGAACAGTCATTTACAAATCCCACATGGCAATTTTTGCAGTCGCTTAAAGAATCTCCATATTTATACAAAATCATAGCCTAAGTTTAAAACATGACAAAATAATTTTTTAATTCTTAAAATATTTGTTGAATTTCCTTGTAAACACACTTTTTGTAGCAAACCCAGGGTTTACTCTACAAATCAAGAGACACTGGTGGTCCACACCAGTTGAAATACGTGCTTATGAATTCTGAGCATTATCTTATTTTTCAGAAAAGATTCAGGAGTTCAACAGTATCTCAAAGCTTGCACAGGTTGTGCAGGTTTTGGTGTTTGTACTTAATCTTAAGAACAAAGCAAAATTTACAACTGCTTTTAAACAGAAAACTTTTGCTTCATGGACTAATACCTCATTGTTACATTACTTACAGTAAGAACATACCACTATAGATCAATCCCAGCTTCAGCCTCTTCTCTCTGACAAATCAGATCTTAAATTCATGCTCTCACTCACTTCATCTTAAAGCACAAAGAGCTCACATCTGTATCCTCACCTTCACAACTTTCCTACACATGGGGATTTCCCACTTGCCCCACCTTACCCCTCCTACAGCTCCCTGTGTTATCCCAGCCCAAGCTCTTCCCTGCACACACCCCACAGCTGGCAGCTGCCATCCCTGTGTTCTCCTGGCTCACTTCAAGGTAGGTGGCTCCACTCCAGCCTTGTCCAAGCCCACACCAGTGAGTTCACAACTCAGAACCATGCCTCAGTTTCTTACCACTTATTTCCAACTCTGCCCAGTGTGATTTCTTCCCATTGGCTGCTTCCTCTGAGGACATAATTGTGTACATCCTCCGTGGATCAGGTGGATCGTACTTTTCCTTGGGCATTCCTAGGAAAACAGAAGGCAAGTAATTAACTGAGATATATACTGAGAGTTCTTTAGGAGGTGATTCTGGTTTCAGTTCAATTTCCTATTACACTTTTGTACCAAATACTTTTGAAACCTACAGATAATGTGCCCATTTACATGTGTCACTGAATGGGAAACACTGCTATAAAACAGAAAACCAGAGATTACTAATGCTCCCTAGAATGGCAGACAACAGCCAAGCCCCCCTGCCAATAATTTACCAGAATCTGCAAAGCAATTTAAAAATTAAGTCCCACAACCTTCCAGAGCTATGTTGTGTGTCCCTCAAAACCAACACATCCCTCTATGAGCTCTTGTTTCTTCAACAATGAAACTTCAAAAAGGGATGATCACCACCACTGGGATCTCTCTTGTTCTCCTAGAGAATACATTTGTTAATAATTTCAATTATCTATCAGTTCCAGCTTTACTGCAATTTTCAACTTTTCACACAAATCAGCATCAAGAAAAGAATTAGGGTTTCAAAAAGATCTTCAGTTCTTTAAATCTACAAAGTGATAGGTTTTAATCCAACCTTCACCCATCTCTCTGCAATCTGAAAATATTGCACCCAGGGTAGATATTTCTATCACTTTCTTCAGCCAGGTATTTAATACTGAAATTTAACTCCATTTTTCTCAGTCTTTTTCACATGATTCCTGATAACATTATAAGAATCATTTTTCTGGGTTCTTTTTACCATACTCAATCAGGCACCATGACAGAGAAGCACACATTCCTCTCCAAAAAAACCAAGCTATAAATCTATTTCCATGAAACAGAGAAATAAAACAATGCTGGCTCAAATCACAGTTATAAACACATTACAAGCAATATTATGTGATTATTCAGCAAAATACAGCAATACTATAATACTGCCCAAACCCACTCAATTAACAAGCAGCATACTGGTCAAATTTCTAAGGACACCCTCCCTTCCAAGTCTTCTAAGGATTTCTCATTTTTTCATTTCCTGGGACAAACTGAAAAATGTTGTCATTATATAAAATAATCAAACAATAACTCCTAGTAAATAAGACTATCAACCAGACTTATAATCTGTTTACTGATCTTAGTGAAAAATGTTTACTCTGTGTGTTAAAGCAACAGAAATCCACCAAATCTCTTCTGATAACTATGCATCTTAACTAAAATAAAGCTTTTAGGTATCACATGCTTACTTTAATATAACAGCTCTCTTACTAAGTCACACTCCTCTTTCCCACTCCCACTACTGGTCAAAACCAGATTTCTGCAGTGAGAAGAAATTCCCCTTTAAGAAGTGAATTGTGGGTAAAAGGATCAGATTATAAATAGCAGCTGGGTGAGGCTCCTTCCAGAGTGAAGGCACTTGAGTACCCAGTGTGCTGGAATCACCAAGTGTACTGCTTTTTTCATCAAACTTCACTAATTAATGAGAGGAGAGTGGATTAAATCACCAGAAAGGTAAAAGCTTAACTTCTCCCTGCAATAACTGCAACTGTGCAAGAATATATATGAAAGTAATGTACAGAGCATCTCTTCTGAAATTTCTCTATATAATTATATAAAATTCACAAAGACCATGTAGGAATGCTCCAGCTTGTCAGGAAACATTTACCTTCCTCAGACATTTACTGCTTTCTCCTCCTGCCGCTCCCTGAATTAATAAAAATGTTCCAATTTTTCGAGAAGCAGGTATAGCAAAGACAGAAATCTCATTCAGTACTGAAACACGAACACTCCCCAGAGCACACTCAATCCCATGCACTAATTAACAGCTTTGCTGGTACCAGCAGTGTATCACTGCTCATTGCTAGAAGAAGATGACATACTTTTCCAGGGGGTTTTGTTAATGTACACTAAAACAATTAGAGATTTCAGAATTTGAGGGTTTAACACTGAATCGTGGTGACCCCGACTCCCAGTCCTTCCATGGCACCACCCTCCCGCTTAATAAAGTTCCTGCTCTCGATGGTTTTGCCCCTCTCACTGCTGCATTTCTCAGAAGATGAGTCCCTGCTGTTTAGGATTACCAGGTGCCAAAAAAGCAGCAAATGCTTGAGAGCCTCCTGGCTGAAGGAGCTGCTGCTGGCCCAAGAGCATCAGTGCCATCAGCCACATCAAGGATACTGTCAAACCAGGCATTAGCACATCTTCATCTATCACCCAGAACTCATTTCTAACAAACTGACAGGAAGGCTAAATTTGGATTGTATTTCACAGGACAGCATAAAATATAAGCTCAACACCTTGAATGGCATTTCAAAACTTCACAGCATGGAATAGTTCAAGAAAATCAGTCTCTTTTACTGTCTCCTTTCTCCACCTCCCCAAATCCAAATTTAGCACCTGCTGTGCTGCTACAGTAAAACCTAAAAGCTGAGGTAAACATCAGATTAAGGGATAGAGTTTTGTCAGAATAAAGACATTTTTAGTAAGACCCATAAAATAGTGTTGAACATCCTTAGAACCATTGATAACTGCAGCTTTTAAAAATCATCATGGTAATTTTCCAAAGAGTGTACACCACCTGTAATTTTCACTTGCACCAACACAGATGGTGGAAGCACCATTAATGTTAGCCTGTTATTGCATACAGTAAATCAGTTTGTAAAGGAGAAAATCTTTATAACAAAGATATAACATGGATTCCTGGAATACACTACAGACCATATAAATCTAATGAAAAGGACATTTAAGTATATCTGAATGTAAATGAAATTGTTTACTATCTTGTACCAGGTTATTAAAATTGTCATTTTAATAGCTATAAAAACAGAAGAGCTTGAGAGTCAAAGTGTGTGTGGCTGCCCACTCCCACCCTGGGTCACTCACTCCCCACAAAGAATTAACACCCCTCACCCCAAAGAAACTGAGCCAAGCAAGGCCAATGAGGTGAACAGTGCTCAGGGTCTGGCACAGAATTAGATCTCAAGCCTGCAGTGCAGACACTGGTTTAAACCCTTGTTTGTACAGAGGGTGCTGAGGGAAAGGCACTGGGATGGGGTAAGGGGGAGCAGGGACCTACAGCCCTTCAGGGAAGGGTGACAGGGATCAGGAAGAGAACACCCTGAAGGTTGTTATGTCAACGGAGGCCAACCTGCTGGAAGAAGAGCTGACAAAGCTGGCTACTCCAGCAGGTGGGTGACGGAGCTCTGCCTTCACTCAGAACAGACCACTGGAGACAAAGCCAAACGTTCCCAGGTCGAGCTGCACCTGCCCCAACCGCTGCCTGTCTCTCCAGACTGCAGCCATGACTGCGGCCAGGCCGGGCCTGGGACTCTCCTGGACACGGCAGGGTCGGCACCAGCACCAGGAGCTCCCGGGGTGCTCTCCCAGCCACGGCCCCGCGGCCACCGAGGGCACCGAGGGCACCGCGGCCACTGAGGGCACCGCGGGCACCGCGGCCACCGAGGGCACCGCGGCAGGAGCAGCTGTGGCCTAGGGAAGGACTGCCCGGAGGCCAAGCTGGCTTAGATACCCTGCTCCCTGGGGAAGAGACAAGGGAGTTCAGCTCACTGCCTGGCAAGACAGCATGTGCCAAGTGGAAGGTGGACTATGAGGCAGATAATGCTCCAGGTGACTATGGAAACTACCAATAAGTGTCTTCAAACGGGAGAAAAGAGTCTGCTCTGAGTGACAGGGCAGGAAAGATGACGACATATTTTTTCCTATTCTACCCTTCTGCCATTTTTATGAAATTGGAAGATGGTGAGGAAGAAGATTTAATCAAAATAGGTAGGTGAGCAGTTATTTTGAGACTAAGGTTTTGGGGTTTTTTAAGCACCAACAGAAATCGTCTCCTGAAATGCTTTCTACAGTACCATGATAAATTAACTGTATTTCAAAACTAAATATATTGGACAACTCCTGTAGGCCAAGTACAATCTTTTATACTGTTACTATGGATGTAGATATCAAGTTTGTCCCTAAAACATCATCTTTAAATTAGGAAAACTTGAATTCTAAAAGTATGTAGAAAATGATGAACAAGTAAGAGCAACACAGTGTTCAGACATAATTTCAACTGATCTAATGAACTATGCTGAAATAACTATTTCCATACTTACTATGAACCACCTATAAAACCCATTTACAAATCTGGGAGCACCTCTGGTGATACTTGGGAAATACTTCAAGATCACAATACTGAAGCTTACAACTGCTTCTGAAACTTCCTAACGCATGTTGGTGACTTCTTTTGACTTCCCCTCCTTCCCTCTACCTGCTTTTACTTGTCACTAACACACTAATGTAGATCAGGAGATAGCCAGGAGGGGAAAGTAAACAAAGTTGCACCACACCTGATCAAGTGCAGAATTACTCAAACTTTTTGCTGCTTTAATTAAAAACAATGAATAAACGATGCAAATCTAGATCTAATAAAGTAAGAAGTAACAAGACAATTGGACAATATTTTCCATTTGTTGATGCAGTGCAGTATTACTTGCCAAATAAATTACTTCTGAACCACTGAAAAGTAGCAGGATAGAAAGCCATCTATTAAGTTGCTCAAAGATTTCATAAGAAAACAATAGCACATATGAGAGAGATTTTTTTCCCTTTCTCTCTCCAAATCCTCATACTGGAAGCTCACCCCAGACCATTCTTTTGTAACCTTGTGCCTTTAACCCTGAAGCTCTTTTCCATGCAATCCAAAGTTTCATTTAAAAAATGGGTTCCAATGACCCTCTCCACAAATATAAATGTTTCTTAAATTGACTGGTCTGTTTTGAATTCAAAGTTAATTTAGGATCCTCCACACCCTCTACCACTTGCACTGTGGTTTTACAATGCATGAAGCAGAACTAAGCTGGTCCTGCTGTAATTCCTCCTCCCCAGGACCCTGTATTTCCACTTCACTCTTGCATCAGCACCGACTTTTGTCTGATAACAAAGGAGCTGGCAAAGAGAATTTAACTGGCTAAGGAGAAAAGAGGAAATAAAATATATATTTGAGGGAGACTAGCTTCCTGTGTTATTATTCCTGTAGAGCAGGAATGTATGTGTGGATTTGCAGCTGCTGAAATCAGGGCACCATCATAGTGGCATTTCTGGCCACACTGACACAAAATCTCTTCTCCCACAGCAGGAAGCAAACTCTTGCTTCCAGCTACCTTCACCCAGTTAAACAGTAACACTGAACAAAGTCTGAAATCCCAACTGAAGCCAAAGTACAGTGCTTTTTAGATAAATAAAGGCTGTAGCAGTTCTAGCAATGTATAGGCTAATCAGATGCATTAACCTGTATTTAAAGGGTTAATTTATACTGTTGAACTTTATTAGAATTAACAGGAATTACTGCTTTCAACTCCAAACAGTGACTCTCTTCAAAGGGAACAGAAGTACCTCTAAAAGATAACTACTGTACTTTGGAAAAAAATCTTTAAGGTTATTTCATAGTGTTGTATTTCAGTTTTACTACAAAACTGCAGATCTGCCCTTGCCTACTCAGAGTTGCTACCCCTTCTTTAGAAAGTGCTTTTCCAAAATGAATCAAGCTTGCTGCTTTCCCTGTCCTGTCACTGGTGGTGCTTTACTCAGCAAGTCATGAATTTCTATGGGAACTTAATTACATTTCAGCTTGAAGTACAGACAAATAAGTAACAACACTGATCCCGGCCAGGATAACAAGGTGCAACATCTGTCACCTCCTCACAGAAAAGCCACAGCAGCTTGAACAGAGTTTATGATAAAGGTCAGTCCCTGCACAATTTATACACTTGACTTGATGAGTTCAGTCAATGACTGAATTTATCCTCAGCCTGTTCCATGCCTGGGCAACAAACTCGAGAGTGATGTCAATACTGAAAACCAATGGAAAAATATTCATGGGCAAGATACCATGACGAGGAAAGGAAGCAAATACCCAATGCTTCCCAGCTAACCCTCAAGTGCCCTATGAAGTAAATTTAATGTATTTCAGCTAAATTCTTATTTAAAATTATTTGGCACTACCCCACTCACCTGAGACATAAAACTAGAGAACTGGATGCTTTTTTTGGTATCCTGATACTGTTCCTACAAAGCCCTCTGAATTTCACGTCATCTTATTTCTATAGATGTCTTATTCAAAATGAAGTAAATTGAAACTTTTTTTAAAAAAATAAGTCTTAATATATGCCTGTAGTTTTGTATTTCCCAACTACTAGCAGGTACACACCATAATATGGAAAAATACTTGCATTCTGCTATGAAATGTAACTTGCTGCGTAATGTATATTTTGTTGCAATATACTATACAATATATGCTCATGTTACATGTATTTTACATATGTATTTTATACAAAATATATTTTGCTACAATGTACTATAATATGCAACATCTGTACAAAATATATTTTGCTACAATACACAAGCAGATAAACCAAAGTTCAGGAAAGCAGGTGTGGGCCATCACCCTAAAGGAAAAAAAATCTGAAAGAATTAAATCTCCCTCAAAATTGAGAAATCCATACTACAGTACATTAGAACTAAAATAACAAATATTCTGAGGCTGAATAAACAGAAATTTAAGGACTTGATTATCTATTGAAATACAACCTTACATTTAACTTTGTAGGCATGAACCAGATCCCTCTATTGAAATATACACAAAGAAAACACCAATGTTGCAAGAAACCACATATTTATTTTTCCCCTGCTAGTATGCTACTTCAAGGCAAATATCAAGTCTGTTGTGTAAACACCTATCATTTGTGGACTAGTACAAACACTCTTGGCATTTTATTTGGAAAAGGCTGTTCAAGTAATTTTTTCTTTTACAGTAAGTATTTAGTATTGAAAAGATAAGGCTAGGAAAAATCCAAATGGGAAATCAACTAAAGGCCAACACCTGAGTTTTTCAGAAGACATGCTGTAAGTGAAAATTTCCTTTTGCCTAGTGTGGGGAGGGATGGCAGGACCAGGCTGTGGGCACAGGCAGAACTGCAGCAGCACAAGGACAACTCCTGAAACACTCCCCACTCCCAAGAGACTCAGCTATAACATGTGGGAAAGTGTCAGGATCTCATTTAACCCAATTTATAGCTTAATGTTGGAATAATCTGAATTAAAAATATAAAAAAGGCTGCTGAGTCAACACGAAGTCAATTGATTCATTCCAAGTACTTTTTCACTTGCTAAGATCACATTTTAGTGGCTGTTAGCATATTAAGATTTAATGGCTTCATCAGAGATGTAATGCTTCCCCATCATATTTTGAGGACTTCTAAAACTGTAATTTTACATGACTGCCAATACAAACCCATGAGTTACCCTTCCTCTTTTTCAGACTTAAGATAATGCAGTGGGATGTGAACATGTGTAATAATAAACACAAGATACTGATTAAGTCAATATCCATTAATTCAGGTAAGTATATCTGTAATACTACCAATCAGATGAGTTATTTGAATTTGCATACATAAGTTCTAATAGAGAAAATTCAGAGGCTGACAAATGCTTTAATATTCCTTCAAAAATCTATAAGCTGTTAAAGTTCAGTAAACCCTTTAATCTGGCCAAAGTTGACTAAAATGAAACACAACCCTCCTGAAACTCAAGCCAAGCATCCTGGTTCAGATAAAGTGGGCCATAAATGTCAAAGGATTTACTTGCTGTCTTCAAATCAGGAAGGCTCCATTAGAGTAGAGAGCACTGACTAGAACCGGCTTTAAATTTTGTTAAGTTCAAAACTCAAGTTATTTTATATTTTTAGGAAGAGCATATTAAATTTTGATCTGCAGGTATTTCAAATTTAATTAAGGTTTCTTTGTCCTTCGTAACTACTTGCTTATGAAAATGTAAACTGGCTGGTTCCAGCTGACAGTGGCAGGCATAGGGAAGATGTCATTTTCCCAGCTTCTACTTTTTCTACCCAACCCCTGCCTGCTACAATTTCCCACAGATAAGCAATGTGCAGCCCAGTATTTTAATGGTGTACAAGTAATCCTCTAGACCTTGCACAGTGTGAAAAACTTGTTCACCATCATTTCACTAATGCAAAGAAGCAACTGCTACTTCCACGTTCAGTTGCTATAAAAACTAGTTTGGGTTCAGAACTCAAAAATGGCCAGAGCACAAAAGGCACAATTCAGCACAGAGGTCCTTGACTGCTCCATCTTCTGCACAGACCTATAAGACAGATCTGTTTCATCACTCATGATAAAAAACCCTCCAATTCCCACCCCTTACTCTGCACAACATATAATCATTAGAAATACGATGTCCAAATGTTCTCAGTGTTGCAAACATGGTCCAGATGATTAGAATAGTTCTTAATTATCAGAAATTGTATCTAATTATGACTATAGTAAAAGGCTGCTGTATACAAAACAAACACTAACACAAAACCAAATTGCAAAGCAAAGACTGACCTTAACTGGTATCCCTGGAACCACATTGGCTAGTTAATGAGTACTACACAGCATTCAGCTTTTTGCACATTCTGTTCATGTATTCTGAAATGCCAATACATTAAAGAGGTGTCAGGTTCACTAATTACTTCAAGAATTTAAATAAATTGCATTGCATTACAGAATTGTATACTGTACGAGTCAGATGGAACCTAAAAGACCAGCTTTAAAAATGAAGAGTTGTGTTGTAAAACATTTAGCTTCAGGTTTTATAAATGTACACAGAAAGACCAAGGCCTAAAAGCTTCACCTACAAATGTCTCTAGAAAGCTGAGAATAGTCTTTCACTCCAAAACATTCATATAATACCAACTCCCACTCCACTGGTTGTATCCAATCACATTTGACAATTTACTTAAGATTCTTTGCAATACATGGAACACTGACTCTTGTTTAGGGCACCTAGTGCAGAATTTCTTGCCTTGGTCTCAGTAAGCTATTCTAAATACTGCACCAACATGCCCCAACATGTTGCTTACCACATTTTCCTTCATGTGTCTGCAGAATGCTCACCACACGTCTGTCATTTCATGGGGGAAAACACGAAGTCACCACATAAAACACTATTTCTTAGTTTTACAACAGAACTAAGGAGTAAGAGAGAACTCAGGTACTTTAAATGAAGTTTGGACATGAGCTCATTTTCAGCATTCCTTCTATAGAACTGAACTACAGCTTGACAAGAGATGTCAGTATGTAAATTAAAAAATCTCTGCCCTCCTAGAACGCAATTTCAAGATACCTAAATGCTTGTTAGTATTAGTGTTGCTAAACTAGTTGAAGGCCAGGATGTTACAGAACTCATCACTCAGCTGATCTCTACCCATCTAGCCACATCCTGACAGCAAGCAAATTATTCAAAGACTGGTTTTAGCTCAAATTTAACCAACAAGCCTGAAAATGTTTTTCCACAACCACGCTCTTGTGCAGCAAAGCAAATTCAAGACTTCTTTCCTGTCCCCATGCTCCACTGCATCAGCTCTCTCTGTTGTGTTGATGCAGCTGTTTGTGAGACAATACTGAAAACCAGCAATGATGCCCAGCTAAGAAAGTAGGGTTTAGATGGGGTTTAGAGGTTGTGGGGGTTGGCGTTTTTTTAATAATAAAGTATCAGCACTCAGCCACAACACTGGCTGGTTTTGAGCTTTACTCTGACAGCTGTACTGACATGGATGATGTAGATTTAATGAGCAACCAAAGGAGCAGCTTTCCAAATTCTGCCACTGGAGAAAAGTCTTGACCTACTAAATCAGAAGAAACCATGAGGTGATCTAGTCAGATCACCTGATTTAGTCAGATCACCGATAGAAGGCACCTATGCCATGACTGACCATTGCAAATCTCCAGAGGTGGATCTTTCATCATGTTCCTCATCAAAACAGGATTCCTTACCAGTTTTAACTATTCTGCACACTTAATTACTTTTTTGTAAAAGCTCTCATTCTTGAAAGTACTCTGCAGATGAATTGTGATTAATGCTGCTCTGAAATTCCTCTTAGTCCATAGGACCTTTGCTTTGTCAGACAAAGCTCCTGTTGTGTGAGCAACTGTTAAAACTTCTTTAAAACAATGTTCAAAAGTGTTAATAGTCAGAATGTGGTATAAAATATCTCAATACTTTTTATATCCAGCTATTATGGTGCTATTTCCTTGCTCTGACAGGTGATACACATCAGATGGTGCACAGCCAACCCTGCTGATGTTTTAGTTTAGTTTCAAGCCTTTCGTCTTCGCAGGTGTTGCCTAAACACAGCCTTTGTTGCAAAAATTACATGAAAGAGCTATCTCTGAAGCAAGTTTTTTTCTGATCCTGGCTCTGCAATCTGATCTATGCAGAGAGATACTTTTGTGGAGCAGCATTTAAGGCCGATCAATCTGCAGGATCCACATCTCACCCATCAATATACTCCAAAATAGCTCAAGCAATAAAGCTGCACGTATTACCTGTAACACACAGGACATGACATTATTATTGCATATTCCTGATCTCCTACCCATGGCAAGGTGCTGCACCCTCATGACAGGAGCCATCACTCAAATTGCTTCAGCATGTTCTGGAAAACCCCAGTCTTCCAACTGAAACTGCTGCCTTGCTAAGGAAAGGGGGATGCTCAAAGGAGGCTTAGGAGACACTGGTATTGTAAAATGAAACAAAAACTTTAGAAAGGCCTTCAGGTAGGGAGCCCCTTCACTTGCAGAATAAAAGCTGCATACCAGGAACATGAACTAAGATGCACAAGAGAGCCATCCAAATATCCAGGCTGTGATCACAATGTCGTGTTGGCAGCCTCCATAAAACAACTAACAGCCTTCCCAGTCTAAAAAAATCCAAAGTCAAATCAATCTCTTCCTGCAGATCTCCTTTGTAGTATAAATTGGAATCCTAACAGCAAGTATTTTAGTTCTGAAACAAACAACTGTATATATTTACTGCTCCTAGTCCCTCCTTGATACACGAGAAAAAAGCCCTCCAAGGCATTAACTAAACGATTCATGTTGCAGTCTTACAAAAGGAAAAATTGAGTTGTTGCCAATCTTTTTTTTTTTTAAACAAGCACCATCTTGGAAGTGCAATTAGTAGCTAAAAGTACATGTTAAGCATTTAAACAGCTTTTTCTTTGGGACCTGCCTAAGCATTTGTAAACTCTTCAAGATGTCAGCTGCAGAAATTGCTCCATGTAGAAACTGTGAGTGCAGGTCCCCAAACTTATGCCAAGATTCCCTTGTTGAGTGGACTTGTACAACCCAATTTCAATGTAAGAACATAAATTATGTCACTTAACACAATGCTAATAATCTTGCAGGGTATTGTACAATAATCACACTTCCAAGTGTGAAGCACCAACACTTTAGAAGGAACAAAACAGATGAAACCCTGCAGTGACTCAGTTTGAGCAATTTATGCATAAAGCTTTCAAAATTACACCATGGAGAAAGCTAAATTTAGACTGGAATCAGTAATGTCAGTATTTTGACATGGGAAGTAGTCTAAAACCTCAATATATGGATTAAAACCCCCAGATACATTGTCTGCAACTGGGCATGGGTCACCACTGCCTCATGCCACTGGAACTAAAATCTGGTGGTTGGGTCTGTTAAAAATATTCTTGTGGTGTTTTAAGGTCACTGGTAGCTTTTTAAAGCTCAGCATACACAACTGCAACCTTTCAATACTATATATACTTCCTGCCAATACAACTCCTATAGAAATAACTTCACATCTTATATATCACTTCAATTCTGAAGACTGAAAGGCATCCTCATTCCTAAAGATTCTGTGTAGAATCTTTGCTTAATGTGGTCCCATTTGAGACTGGGATATAATGGTCAGACTGCACATACACAAGTGTACAGCCAAGATGACATGACAAAAACAGGTAACAATTTAAAACTCAACAGTCTGTTAGCAAACAGACCCAGGGCCTCTGCAGCAGGGACTGCACTGTGGAAGAATTCTGGTCCACCATATGGAATCCTGGGCATGGTGGTGAGCCAAACAGCGTGGCATGCTGCACTGCAAACACTAATATTTACCTTTATGGTGACAGATTAACAGAACCATTTTTATTTATACGGCCATGTTTTCAAATACAGGTTCTTTTGTTCGTATGTTGGGCAAGAATTTTTAGTTTGCTCAGTCTTGGAACAATTTTAAAGATAGTAGTTTCCATCATGAACATCACACTTAGTTAAAAGAATGTCTTCCTAATATCTAGTAGTGCCCTGCCTTAAAAAGGTACCATGCTCACTCAATTTGTGACCTTTCATAACATGTTTTCAAGTCTTCATGTATAAAATGTCAAATGCATTTACCTGCCCATGCAGTATTACAGTTTCATCTATCTGTATATTTCAGTTCTTCCTCTAAAATTCAAGCACAGTGAACAGCCTGCCCATGAGACTGTACTCAGAGTTCAGCTTCAGAATGCAAACAGGAAAGAGATGCATGGCAGGATCCTTTCTAAACACGGGCTGATCCGAGCGACTCAGGTGAAAAGTGAACAAAGAGTTAATCCGAACGCGAAGGGCTCCGTTTCAGTAACAGCACGAATAAACCCCCACAGAAGGCTCCACTGCTAGCAGCAAACTCCACAGAGTCCAGATGAACCAGCAGGAAGAACAGAGGGCGGATAATCCTGTAAAATTACCCCAGTGGAAATGTTGATAAATTCCCAATTACGAGACCTGCTCTAGAATGAAAAAAAACCGCGAGATACAATACAATTACCAGTCAACACTTGCACATCTTTGTATTTAAGCCAGACAAATACCGCAGGTATTTCTTAATCCTTTGGATTTTGAATTAGTTACCCACTGTGGTGAAATCTAGATTATGAAAATAAGCCCCAAAAATCAAATTTAAAAACAGGCAATCTGCAACTCTAGTTGCAAAGCAAACACCCATCCATGAAGTTCTATTTTCAGTGATACCATTTTCTATGCGTTTGTGGAAATACAGATGGCTGTATTAAAAAACAAACAAACAAAAAAAGCAGGAAACAAAAAAAAAAACCAAAGAAACCTTTAGCTTACTGCATTTGTTTTGAATATATTTCTTATACTACATAAAGCAAAGCAGCACAGAATCAGGTTGGAGAAGACCTCTAAGATCATCGAGTCCAACCTAGGAGTAAAACCTAGTAGGTTTCATATGAATTTTTAATGCTTGTGGAAAAACTGCTGATAAAATACGTGTTCACCATAGATACCAAGATAGAGACAGGTGCATTAGATATCTCCTCTTCTAAAGCTTTGTCTGATCCCAGGCTTATCGCTCTCCATAAAATTCTGGAAGATGAAAGGCTGCCCTGGGAGCCCCAGGACAGACCGGGGGTGCGGGAGCTGCTCACCGCGCGCTCCCCCGCACGAGGCGGCTCCGCAGGCAGCCCAGGCGCTCGCTCCCCGTGGCGCAGCCGAGGG
>VZRX01022122.1:29418-50386 GCA_013398075.1 Notiomystis cincta | reverse complement strand
CTCCGCGCCCGCCCCACCTGCCCAGGCCGCCCGCACTGCGCGCACGCTCCGCGGCCGCGGAGGGAGGCCGGGGAGGGGGCGGCGGGGCCGGGCGGGGATGCGGAGGGAGGAGTTCGGAGCCTGTTTTGGGGCACGGCCGCGGCCCCGCGGCGGGGGAGAAGTGGGGAAAGTAACGAGTGGGCTGCGGAGTAAGGCACGGAACCCGTGCAAAGGGTGTGTGGCAGGGAAGGGGCGCCTGGCAGGAGCCCGAGGAAGGCGAGTGGGAATAGTCACTTGTCTGGAAAAGAACTTTTCAATTCTCCTGCAAAAGCCCAAATGGGGAACTCAGCCTTGAAGTGGATGAGCTCAGACACGGTGCAGGTGATAGGCCAGACGCTTTTTAGGAAGGAGAACATTTCTTCTATGTTTGTGTCTTTAATGGTAAACCAGTGCCTCGGATCCTTTGCTGTGACACACTCAGGGACAATGTTTACTGTGAAATGTCCCCCAGAATTGCCAGCAGCACCTTTCTGAAACTCAGGTTGCGGCTCACGTAATTTTCTCCATGAACTGATCATTGGATGCAAACCAAGATATTTAGAAAAATAAAATACGTTCTCATTAAGTGTTATTATTACTGTCCCTGCACAAGACTTCATGATGAGAGATGCCAAGTGAAATGATGGTGGGGAAGTGCCATCCATGGTGTAATAGCAGCAAAATTCTTAAATAATGACTTCCAAATTAAGGATTTTGGCAGTTTTTCAGAGAGTCAAAATGCTGAAGCGCTGATGATGCTGCAGCAAATGAGCACTTGGTACACACCACTGGATCCAAAGGAATAGTGAAGACAAAGACACTGTCCCAGATACAGAGACCTGTTTCTGATCTGGGAAAGCTGAATAGGAACTGAGGCCTCCATTTAGGTCTAACTGGATATGTAGCTGGAAATAAATGGCACTCACACTGTTGTGCAATGAGGCATTGTCTTTTGACATAACGTGAAAGAGGATGGCACCTGGTCCTGAGGAACACCACCCCATCCATCGAGGCCAGCGCTTTGGAAAACACGACCCTGGCAGCCTGCGGGACAAACCCGCTCACAGAACGTCCTCCACTGAAAGGCTGACACTCGGCGGGAAATAATCCTGCTATACTTCAGATTTCTGCTCAGCCTTATCCTGTCATATATCTGAAATGCTCTTGGATGATAAGCTATCTCCTCTGCACATGGTGCAGTCCTGTGCTAAGACACCCGAGCCTGCTCCATTACGGATGCGCGGGCTCCGGCAGGAGGCCGTCTCTGCTTCCCGGTCTTGGCTGGCTCTGGAGAGCTGACAGCCATTCACAACTAACTCGAGTAGCTCTACATGTCATTCTCCTGCACTGCATGGCTTTTCTTTCCGATAAGCAGCTGTCCTGCACATTCTTCAGTTAATACTTTCTGGGTCAGATATGGCCTCAATAGACTGTATCATTTTGCCCAGAGCTAATTCTCCAAAAGCGGTAGGAAAGTCTTTGAATACATTGCAGGATTTTCCAGGAATTGCTGCTCAGCAAAGAAAAATTCAGTTGATCATAAGTCTCTCGAAAAAGGCTTGCAGGGAACCTTCATTCCTCAGGGATGGATGCTGGGGTAATATTACATTAAACATGGAAAGGTCTACTGGCAAAGGCCTTCAATGCTGCAAGTGGAGAACAAATGGCAGAAAATACTGTAATTCTCAAATAATTGAGATAAGCAAATGAGAACATTGGAGAAAATAATTTAAAAGCCATTTAAAATAATTCTGTATTATTACCCATTATATAGACTAACAGGAGACCACAGCAATTTGGCAGATTTCAAGTTAGTGAACTTTATGATGATGTTACAGGTTTTTTATAAAAAACCAGCAATATTCGAAGAGCCTAAAGTTACAGCCTTTTATGTCAATAATTTTTTTAACTGCCAGCTTGTGTGGTTTGAAACAGCAGAATGAAGTAAAAACAAGTATATGGGTTTTTTTTTAGAAACTGTTATGTTCCACTGAATTTCCTGTGCAGAAGTGCTGTTGCTCATCTGTATGTCTGATTAACTTTTGCTCCCTGAAAGTGTTATCAGACCTGTAACCAGGCAAACAGCAGAGCAGATGGCCAGTGCCAGTATCGGTGTTTCTGGTCTGGGTGCTTAATGAGATCTGAGAGTGTAACATGAGCCTCTTTCATTTTGTCTGTCTCACATGGCAGATATACTTGGTGCAAGTGCTCTGGTTGCTCAAGGTCACAGATTCATCAATCAAAAGAGAGCCCTTCCCATTAATCTTTTACCTGCCCATGACAGTTCCATACATCTCAAGAGCTGCCATGTCACACTGACTGCTGTTGTCCTGAGTTTGGGACAGGAGTTCTGTGAAAGACAACCAGGTTAAGCAGAAATTAGTCACTGTTTAAAACACAACATTAAATGTACTGTACTCTGGGTACATTCATTAACCCTAACCCACAAATGCCTTTTTTTCTGTGAAATAAGCCTTCAGTTGGGCCAAGTCTCCTTTCTCACACAATCATGTTCCACACTATGAAGGTGAATATCCTACAACACTTCTCACCTTACACTTGGAATAGAAGTATTTGCTGTGAGTGGTGTAAAAAAAAAAATACTCCCACCATCTCCCCTCTGCATGCACATGTCTGAGGCTGGAGCTGGGAGTGTGCCTGGGAGGCCTCAGGGAGGCCACTGGCTCCATTTGACCAACACTTACAGCAGGTTCAAGGTCCTGATGCCTCCGTGCACCTACAGAGGGATGTGAAACTTGTGGTAGAGAGTTGTCTTTGTGGCTGAGCAATAGTATTTTTTTGCTTTGTTTAAATTGCTAAATTTGGTGAAGATACACTCTTGAAATATCAATATACAGTTGCAAGGTAGAGGCTTGTTTGACTTCTAAGTTCCTGGTAAAGGACATGTCCTTCATCCTGCATGGCTCATACATCACCCCACCCTGAGGTGGCACAGAGGTGTCCTGGCTGGTGGAATCTCTCATGTCTGGAGTTACAGAAGAGGTGACTGAGGAAAGGTTCAGTCCTACCCACTCCTTCACTTTCTGTGCCCAGGAAATGTGACAAAAGCAATGTAACTGGAGGCAGGGAAGGAATCAGGGAGGAGAGCACAGTTATGGTAAAGCAGGGGAGATAATGAGGAGGAAAGAAGGAGTAACTGGGAGATGGAGAGGGATCCCAAATAGGAGGGCAGAGCCTAATTATGATCTGCATTTTCAGTCTGTGTGGGTATAGGTACAGGGATCTGAACTGCAGGATAGCTTCCATGGCTGTTGAGATCAGTGGGATAGCTGCTCTGAACATGGCATATGCCTAAAATGACAGGTAGTCTGAAAAATGAGGACTTGGAGCGCTCATATTGTGCTTCTGAAATCATTGCATTTTTAATGATTTCAGCCTTAAGTTTTATGGCCTGTTCTCCATCTACTGAGTGAATGTAAGAGCATCTTCTTTCACAGCTGGATAGTAAAGATAAATCTTTGATGTTTATTGAGCATTAAAACGACAGTGAAAGCTCCATACAAAAAGCATTGAGGCAATTAATATTCCTGCTTTCCTCTGCATGGAATGGAGTTCAGTGGTTTCCAGAAGACCTGTATATAAAAAGGTAATTGAAATTTCCCCTTATGCATATCCACAACAGAGATGAATTCAGGAATTTTAATCCTGGGATGGCACAATTTGTAGGTAAGGTCTTTGCAGCTTTAGAATTACTTTAATATGCATTGTTAGACAAAAGTGGAATAAGTACTTTGAAAGAAACTGAATATGATCAAAAGCTTTCTTTCTAGAAATATCTGCATTTCAGTAGGAAGACTTCCACAGTGAGAGAAGAATTTCTAACTCCTTTTTGCCAGTTATGGATACTAGTATATAACTCTGCCACCACCTGAGATGCCTATGTGCTATGTTTAGATGACTCTTATAATTATTTAGATATTTGATAAACTGTCAGTATTGTAGCAGTTTGAAATGTGCACTGAATCTTGTCCTCTGCCTCAAGCATGCAGGTCTGTGGAGCACTGAGTATAAATGCTTTCTAGTGTGTGCATTCGTGCTATACTGTAGCAGTGAAGTAACACATCTGAGAATGCCATAATTCTTACTGTCCTAATCAAACATTAAAATCTGAAGGCTGTTAAGAAGCTGGATTTATGAACCATGATGTTGTTTACCTCATTGTCATTTTTTAGACACAGGCTGACTCTTGCATATTTTTGCTTCTAGAATAACCTCTCCAACTCTTGGTCACCTTTCTCCAAGAAGATATCCATCTTTTTATATTAGAACTAGGTTAATAACATGAAAGAAAATGTTAATGGTATGACCTGCCTGCATTCATTACATGGCCAGAGCTCCTGGTTGCATTCAGAGCTCTGCAAAACGAGCACAAGGCTTTGCCTTTCACAGCAAAAGCTTTTATGCATGTGAGTGAATAGAGCAAATTGCTATGAAATACCTGAATGCCCAGTTATGGAGTCACAACTGAGAGGTTAAATGCCAAATAATGGCATTATTGATGTAAGATGGGAGGATTCCTTTAGTGGAAAGCCAGTGTTCAAACTACCCATGCAGATCTTTGGTGTTTTCTACCATATCCTCTTCCCTTTGTACCCGTTTTGGCGGTTTTTTCCCCTTCCTCTGTCAGCATCTTATTTTTCATCTTTATTCATCGTCACTTTCTATGCTTTTCTCTAGCAACAGAAACATATTTACTTGCAAGCTGATCCCATCTGTGCTCCCGCATTGTGAAGCTTCCCCCCGCCGTGGCACTGCGCGTCTGATGGAGTTTCGTACGACGGGTGGGAAGCTCCAGCCTTCCGGAGTGCCAGGATTTCACACCACGGATCAGGCAGGCAGGGCTCTGCCGACTGGGCATGGCTTTTAAAATAAAGAGGGTGGGCAGTTTCTCTTGTGTAAGAAAATGCAATAATGCCATAATCATTCGTCGCCTGACCGTTCACTGAAATGGAAGAGTGCTGAACTTTTAGTTTAATTGGGTCTCTCGTGCTTGCCCTGCTTCCTGCTCAGGAACCAGAATATATGAGGACTATAACTCAAATATACACTAAGCTGTCCCTGCTGCAGTCTCATCCCTTGCAAATTAAGTAGGATCAGGACTCAAAAGAGATAACTAAGGAGACCTATGTCCTGGAGGAAATTACCGTGAATTACAAAATGATGGTTTCTCTCTTAATAAAAAATGAACTAATGCTCCAGTGTGACACTATGGAACTCTTCAGTTTATAAAGGTACTGTCTTTCAGGAAATATATATGTTAATCCAGCTGTCATGCATAAATTCTCATTTGGGGCCTGATCTAATTCCCATTGAAGTAGAGATGGACTCAATCTACTTAAATTTCTCCACGCAGTTTCACGGCTTTCCACTATCTTCATCTGTTGTATCACATTACTGTGTGTGGGTAGAGTTGCCACATTCCACCCATGACACAACTGTTTCAGTGGCAAGTGAAGTGATACGTGCATATGGTACACGCAGGCTTTACACAAACCGTATGCTTCCAGACAGCTCTCTGTGTAACTGGGGGACGGTGCAGAGGCTTCCTGAAGAAAAGGTCCATTTGCTGCATTACTCGGAAATGTAGCAAATTTTGTTTATTATTCCCGTGACCTTACTTTTGATATTTGAGGGACGGAATGAGTGATTTATTGTTTACCTTTCATAAGTTAGCAAATCAGATTAAGTACTTTGAATAGCAATAAAATGGTTGCATGAGGACTTTGGAATCAATCTCTTTAATTTTATTATTTACTCAATAATCAAATCTTAGTTCCGAATTTTGCTTATTTAACAGCGAGCACAATTATAGTTATACATGGTCTTCTTTACCCTATGTGTTTCACATTCCCAGGATGTCAAATGTCCTCATTGCTGAATGTTTTGTATAGGAGATTATTATTATTTATCTGAAGAATTTTGGCTAATGGCAGTCTCTGGTGGGGAAAAAACCCTCCAGAAAATTTATAAAGTACACTTTAATCTTGAGGCTATTATAGGCCTACTACTCTTGGGGTTTTTTTGGTTTTTTTTAATTGGTGATTGCAAAAAAAATTACAAAATGACTGAATAAATTTAGATGGTAGTTAAATGTGGCTATTTCTATATTATCTGAATTGACAAAATACTTTCCTTAGGACAAGAGGTTTGCAGAGGGAGGGGACAACATAGTATTGGGTCAAACACCAGCACAGCCAAACTAATTAAATATAAAAACTTGCCAGACTCTCATGGAGCTGCACATTAGATCTCTTCCCTCCTGTAGGGCCAGATCCATTGCTTTGGGACACTCTGGAGTAGGATCACCTGAAGTAGTGTGGGTACATTCGTGTGTGTGAGCTGCTCACTGTAGGATGCCCCTGCACCCAGAGGAGGCTGCAAGACCTGGGGGCTCTAATCTCTTTTTGAAGGCTTTGGAGGCAGGCAGTGGAGCTGAGGTGATGAAACTGGAAGAGGTTTGTTTCCAAGCACTGGGAGAGCTCAGTGAGGTGAAGAAATGCAGGGTATTCACTGCTGTGCAGGGCAGGGGGTGACTCAGTGTCTGCAGCCTTGCCGGCTGAACAGGCTGCACCACGGAACAGCTTCTGCTCAGGAAAAGGGTGAAAATCATTGCCTGCTTCCCAGGTGATCACTGCAGGTGACAGGAAGAAAATGTGTCCAATGCTCACAGCTGGTGATTGGTGCAGTACATTAAGGGCTTTTCCATTCCTTCCAAAATATTAGGCACTTTGAATAAATGCCCCCGGGAGGGACAAAATGCCAAGCTGAACAAGCAGCTGATCTGACCTGCTGTTGTTTCCTCTGTGTCCAAAATTGTTGGTCTGCAAGATTAAAAAGAGGGAAAAATTTGTTGGATAAAAAAAATCAAAATGTTTGAGCCTAATGCAGCAGGCTCAGGCTAAATCACATTTCCCAAAGAGTGGCTTTCAATATCAAGCCTACTCCTGAGGAACTGGCAAATGCTCAACGAGCACAACACGGAGACAACTGGCAGCCTGAGTCATTTTCTCATGTGATTGTTGAATGTGACAGATTGAGAATAGCAAGGAGTACGAGTTCATGCTATGAGAGTGAAGTAACCCAGCATCCGCTCGCTGGCTCGAGCCTGCAGAGAGATGTGGAGTGCTGTGGCAGAGAAATGCCATCGAGGCTTTGGAAAAATGGGTTTAACACACATGTTGTTTTCTTCCTTTGCTCATTTTTATTTCACCATAGAATGTTTCCTTCTTGTCTTCATGGCAGATGGAAAGTAAGAGAAGAACCCTTGACATGTTTGTAAAGCCTGGATTGACACTAACTTATTCGCCTTTTTGCTTTTTCATTGATTACCTTTTGCCTTGCTACTTGCACTGATGCTGTATTGGCCTTTTATTCCTTGGTAGTTACTGCTCCAGCATGTTGGCTGTACAGCAATGGTTTCAGATAAAACTGGGTACACTTGCTTATGGAAGTGATCCCTTCCAAACCAAGCTGGTGGGGTTTCCTTGCAGAGCAAACTGTAACAGGCTGGGGAAGTCCTTGGGAATTACCAATGAAATATCTGCTGCAATCCAACCTTCTGTTGCAGTTGATCAGAGTATTACATCTGAGTCATTTATTAATCAAATTTAGCCACACTTTATTTTCACACATGTTCTTGGAAAAAGCAACTTTTCCCCAATTTCTTGTTGAGAAATGTTTGACTCATGGTCTCCACCAGCACAGCTGAGCACTTCTGCTGTTCAGGGCATGTCTGTAATGTGCTCTGCACTGAGCTGCTGTTTGAAGTCTGCTGTTCAGCTATGTAACATTGTGTGTGAGGGATTAGTTCGTTTAATCTTTGTAAAATTATGTGCTTGATTAATTAGCCATAGAGGTATTTTGAGGGTTTTGGATGAGAGACACCACAGACCAGTGACATGTTGTGAAAAGACTTTGAGATGGTTAATGTTGATGCTCAGGGCCCTTGCAAAAAGAGAAGCCTCTGCACAGGTCGAGAAGGATAAAGGTAGATTTTTGATCTGTCCAGAAGTTTTTTTTCATGGTTTTTCCTCCTGAACCATGGGTTTAGGACATACATGGTTCTGTTTGCAATTGGAACCCAAACAATTTTTCTCCTGAACCATGGGTTTAGGACATACGTGGTTCTGTTTACAATTGGAACCCAAACACTTTTTCTCCCTTAATTCTTTCTTCGTCAAGGCTTTGGGAAGATGATGATTCCTGGGAGCCCTTTGGCTGCAGTGAATGGTGAGTACCTGGACTGACTCCACTGGTCTCCATTTTGTTCCACAAATAATTATAGGTAACACATTAACACAGAGAGCTGCCTAATGCACCGGGCACGCTCTGTTTGCTCACCACAGCAACAGAAAAGGATTAAATGCATTCTTTGTGTTCGTGAGCTCTGGGCCGTTATTCTTGCCAGCCCGAGGTGATTTATTGCTTCAAATCTGAGTTGCCAGTCCCTGGTGGGGACGTGTGGAAGTGAAGTGACCTGTACAGAAATCGGTCTGTTTAAACCCGTATTTATTCGGTGAATCGTTTGCCTTAATGGCTGTTTGTGACAGCAGCTGCCTGCCAGGGATGTGCCAGTGGCTGAGGAGGGACCCCAGGACAGCCTGGATGTCTGGAGCTGCCATTGCTGTTTGCTCTATCCTGGTACCTCCATGTCTGTCCATGGATCTGAGACCACAAGAAGCTGCACCAGCCTGGGCACTTTTCTGATATCCCCTTTCACCTCATCTCCTAATTCTCTCAATGCTGCTTTTCGTTCATGAGAATTCAAGAGAATGCCTTCTCTCTGGGGTGACTGGTGCCCCTGAGCTCCCCAGACTGGCCCTGCAGGGGCTGAGGCTGCTCTCAGTGTCCTGGGGCCAGAGTGGGACCTGGGGCTGCCGAGGTGCCAGGCCCTGCTGGGGACCCTGCTCTTCCAAATAATGGACAGCAGGTGGTAGCACGCGTTCATTTCCTCACTTTTGGGTGTTTTTTTTAAGAATTAGACTTTGCAAAGCTTCCTCTGATTTTCTAGAAAGGGAAAGGGTGGGAAAGCTGCTTCCAAAGAGGATGAGCACCCGGCTTGCTCCCAAGTTTTTCAGTTTTTCCACGAAAGCTCGAGCTCCTGACATTTCTAAGACTTTCCTTCCGTGAGCTCCTTCCCCGTGGCCCCGAAAGCGCCTGTCCTGGCTTGCCTGCAATCCCCACTGGGTAATTTCCCTGCGGAAGCGCGCAGGTAGTGCTGAGCCAGCAGCGCAGCGGGGCTGGGAGCAGCAGCGAGCTCAGACACACTCTGTGGACCTGAATTAAAGCTGAATTAAACTGGTTGCATCAGCTACCAGGGCTGCTGAAAGGAAACACGCTCTTCCAGCCCAAAATCCTCCTGAGAGGTGTGAAGGTAGCCAGGGCAGCGTGTCAGACAGACAAGGCTGAGTCCACCCTCCAGCTGGCAGACAAAATATACAGATCCCTCTGCCCTGCAAGCTGAGTGGCAAAAGAAGTAATGGAAGCATTTTTAGACAAATATTCTTGCGGGGTTTGTGATAAGACAGTACTTTTTGTTGGCCTGGTGAGAGTGTCTCCATGGGTTTGGCATGGTTTTGAAATATCCAGCCCAGTTAGTTAATCTGTGTGTCAATAATACATTCATCCTGAGATTTATTTAATGCAGACACTTTGTTTACTGCTGGCTTTGGAAATATTTCAGCTCCAATAAAAGTGCAAACTTGTTTGTTTTTTTAATAAATGGACTTACATAATTAACTGACGTGTTATGACAGTCTACTGTGGCCTGAAAAGCAGAGCTTCAATCACATGTCTTAAATGAAATTAAGACAATCTAACCTCAGGTTTCTTGTTTGACTGGGTTTATAATTGCTTTCAGACTGCCCTTAAAAACGCCCACATGTGGACAGCAACACCTGCAGTTTGGCCACTGGGATAACCACTGAGTTGTTTCCTTGTCAGACCTGGGCCAGAGCCCAGCTGAGGAGTGCCAGGAGGCTGAACCCTCCTACGTGGCCCATGTTTCCAGGTGTAGCTGGTTGTGTAAAAAATATTGTACATCTAATCTGTATATATCTATTTATAGCAAGGGGAACAGAAATGCCAGCATTTTATGCTCTAGGAAATGGATACTGTGACAGGAATTTGTCATTCAACTTGGCTCCACTTGTTTTGAACTGTTTAGGATTTCTCAGGATTGAACTATAAGCCTATTGTAATTAAACTGTGTTTGAGCTTTCATGCCTTGATTTTGACAAGCCAGAACTTTTCATCTGCAGCAGCAGGCTGAGATTCTGCTCCCAACTTAAATTTAGAAAAAGTAACAATTTTCCAAGGAACTGGCCAGAATTCCAAATATTCCAGAACTTCTGAGTAGTTTAAATCACTTCTCAATACACTGTAGTCACTGTGTCATCTGTTTTTCAGTGCAAACCTGTCTTAGGCAGGTGCTTATTACCTTATGTGGCAATAAAACCTTTTGTTTCATTAAACTTTACCAGTTAAACCTCATTCATTTTCATCTGGATAACCTAGAAGATGAATTACCACTGCATTCCTCCTGCTTTCCAGAGCTATAGTTGAGCCAACTCCCTGGCTTTTCCAGAAAAGTGAATATTAATGTTGTGTCCCAGTAGCTGGTAAATCATGTGGTAACTGCTAATAGCAAAAATGGTTCCTCAATGACATTGCATTTTTTTGTAAAGTTATTTTTTGTAAAAAAATACTCTCTAATAATCCATCCTATGAAAGACACATTTGAAGTGGAGAATAAGGGGGTTTGCTAGCAATAACTTATTTGTTCTTAAGTGACTGTAGAAGTAGTAACTGACATGAAATTGCTGGTCAAACTTAGCCAGATTCTGACGTGTAATTGCAACATGCTGCTTCAGAAGGGTGGTGCTTGCAGAAATATCAGAAATATTCCCTTCAGGACGGATGATAGGAAAGCTCTGGGAACAAGTCCTGAAGTAGACTGGGTGTCCTGCCAGTAACCTTCACTGTGGTGACGTGGGAGGAACCACCCATTGCAGGAGTGCAGATGGCTCAGTTATTAGAGATGTCCCTGACAGGCTGGTCAGTCCTTTATTATTTAATTTCAGTGCAGCAGGGAACACGCTGTTAATTGGAGAAGGGATGTGGATGTGCAGGATCCTGCCCAGCTCTGTAAACAGGACCTAAAACCTCAATCTCCCTCCCATCTTCTCATACCTGGAGATGGTATCAGGGGCTGGACCAGGGTCCAGGACAAATTCCTTCCTTTGTGTGGTGTCTTCTGTGCCTCCCAGCAAAAGAACAAACAACAGCATGGAGGTGGGACTGGGACAATCTGGTTTTGCTTAGTGGTGTAAATAACTTTGTTTCTCGGTTCTGGCTTTAAAAAAAATAAATAGAATTTCTCAGAGACAAGTCACAGACCTTCATTCATGAACAGAGGCACTTCAGTCTGAAAGGCCAACTGAGCTGATACAGATTTTTCTCTGATTTGGGAAGCCCTGCCATTTGACCCCCTTGGTGATGGTTCACATGGTGTAATACTCAAATGTGTCCCTTGACTGCCATTTGGTGCTGTTTTCTAGCCCAAGTGACAACATGTGCATGCCTAGAGAATAAAGTGATGCTTCACTTAATTTTGGCACTGAACACAGTTCCCCTGCAATTACTGATGGGTTGAGCAGGTTAAAGGCTGTGTCCTTCCCTGTTTTAGCAGGGCTGTGCATCAGCTCTGGCTCCCTGGCTGGATATCAGAGGTTCAGTTCTCTGGCTCCTGGCCAGGACAGGCAGGAACTCCCTCAGTGTTAGACAGAGATGGGGGCTAAGGAGGGCATTAGTAATTAGAGCAACTCCACCCTATATGGTGGAGATACAGTACCCTGATGGGAGATTCCCGTGGAAAACTCTGGTAAAGCTGATAAGAATCCACAATTGACCTTTGATGTCTGCAGCTTTCAGATGCAAAATGTTTAAATTAAGGAAAATGGTGAATCTGAGTGTTCCCAAGTGGATCTGAACAAGGGCAAGCTGAAAATATATTTAGAGCTTTTACTATAGATGTGTGGGTTTAGTAGGGTCCAGCCAGAGGGAAAAGGTTTTCCTTTCTCTGAGAGGATTCTGTGGCCAAATTCCCTACAGAGCCCAGATCCTGAGAGTCGTGTTTGATAGAAAAAAAAGAGCTTCTCAGCTGGACTTTGCCCGAAGAGGTTCAGAACATACCTGTGTTTTTCTCATCTTAAACAGTTCTCATTTAAGTGTTTGTGGTGCTTAGGTGATGCTTTGAGAGGTCAGGGTTGTTCAGGGTGGTTCATTATGTACATTTTTCTAGTGTACATCCCTGTAGGCTTGTACATCCCTAAGGAACACACTGGCTCTGTCACAAACTGTATCTCTCCAGCACAGAAGAGAATGAAGAAAATCATCATAAATGCAGCAGGTGAAGTAACCTTCTGGCTCAACACCATGGGAGAGCTGGAAGAGGAGGAGCAGCCTGAGCTGCAGACGTCAGAGGGGAGGGGAGGTGATCAGCATGCAGGAATGCAGAGGGGACATCTGCTCCAGTCCCCAGCAGTGGCAAAGCCAAGCTGCAGAAATACCCTCCATTTCTTGGGTGGGAGAGTTCAGGAATTCTGTCAGTTATCACTGAAAAGCAGACTGCAGCCTCAGTCCTGCTTGCTCCAAGTGTGAGATGTGCAGGTTCAGATCAAAGGACCTGGTTCATACTTACTTTGTATGAGCTCATGATGGCCCTACAAAGCATTTCAGTGCCTATCAATGAATGTGGATAATGTCATTGGTTTTATTGAAACTGGTGGTGTATTTAAAATTCAGTGCTCTGTATGGTTGTAAAGGCTCTAGGAAAGAGAAAAGCTGTTTAATGGAAACATTCGAACACTTCTAAAACAGAAAATTTTCCTTCGTGCTGGACTGACTGAATTCAAATGAGGCTTCTCAGACCACCTCTTCAGGTCAGATAAAAAAGCCAAGCCAGATAACTCAGGGTGAAAAAGTACCTCTTTTAGCGTCTCTTCCAGTAACTTTGTGAGTGACACAGAGTTACTTGGTGCGTCACAGGGTGTGTTGGGTGTATTACACGATGTTATGTGATGTAAAATCCTTCTCATTTGGCAGGAGAACTGTTGGGCAGCATTTTGAAGGGGCTGTAGCTTGTGCATAAAAGACCTTTGTTTTTGAGCTGCTATGCACAGGAAGAGTGATGTTCCATATAACCAAGTTGTAAAAAACCCCAGACATTTCTGGGTTTAGCCCTCACTGGTTACCACTGTGGGCAGATCTGAAAGACTTGCTTTTTGTTTGCTCAGTTTTTGTCATATTTTTTTAATGTACTAAAAGATTAAAAATACTGCATAAATATGTCCTAATCATCAGATTTTTAATGCAAGTTCTGCCTGCTCTGTAGTGTCTGATCTACACTGTTGCTCACAGAGATGACTGAATTGATACAGATGTTTTCCTTCCTATATCACAAGTAAGAGCTGAACACACAAATTCCAGCTTTTCTCAGTCACAACTGATCATTGCCTCATACACAGCTTAGTAATATATATAAAAAAATAATTTCAAAATGTTACGGGGAGATGAGAAATTGTCATTTTTGCCTGCTTTGTAACCCAAACCACAGAATTCTCAAGAGTCTTCTGTACCCACTCAGATGCTCTAGTCATGCTATCAGCTGTGAGACAAAGATATGTGAGCTTCAGTAGGTTAACTGGCCCCAGAAAGGAGGAGGGTTGGGTGCTCCCTGGCGTGGCAGAGGTCTGGTTTGAAGAATGCCAGCACTGAATGCCAACTCAAAGCCATCACTGTTCTTCCTTTGCTCATTTAGATCTGTTTCTTCCCTCCAATCAATAGCTGCCCTTACAGCATCTCACTGTGCCACAGATGGTCCTTGTGCACTTAACAATATTAGAAAGGGGGCTGTGATGTGCTGCTTCTCTTTGGCACCCTGCCCAGAGGGAGGAATCACAACTCCAAGGGACTACTCCTCACTTCCAAGCATTTAAAAGAAAGTATCTTGGATGCTCCTCTCTGGAAAACAGCAGAGAAGCTGAACTAGAGAACAAACAGTTGAAAAAGGTATAAAATATTTGCTGTTTGCTTTCTACAAACCAGCTTGCCTCTCCCTTTGGTGAATGCCCCAGGACAGTTGCCCAATGGGGTATTTTGGCAGGGTTCTGGGGGTACTGGGGTCCCATTTCCAAGAACCAGCAGCAGCAGCAGGAGCAAGGCTGCAGAGCTTCCCCACACAGGACATTCCACTCCTTCAGAAGTCCAGCTCAGCTGTGCCAGCCACAAAACAGAGCTTACACAGATCACTGGATTTTCCACAACCATTCAGTTGCTTGTAAGAAATGAGAAGGAAAATCAACTCTGTTATCACAGCTGCCTTTGCAGGGAAAGGGGGTGGATTTTATGACCCAGTTACAAGCACATTATTACTTAATAGTAATTCCTAAGTTCTTCATTTGAAGGTAAGATGATTTGGGGATAAATACCTATTTTCTTTCCTTTGGTTCTTTGTAAACCTTTGGAAGTGTTTTAATTCATGCACAGGTGAACCCATCTGCCAGGGCTTTTGTAAACCAGCAGTCCCCTCTTCTGCCATCTTCCCCTTGTCCCTGCTCCTTTTCCCAAAGTGATACAGCTTTTTCTCCTTGATGTGGCAGCTCCTTCCTCTGCCTCTCTCCTGGCTTTAGTGTCTTGATCCCCTGCCCTGCTTCACTCTGAAGACCAGGGCTCCTCACCCTCAGATCCCCCTCTGATTTTTATCTTTGCTGTTGTGTCACCTAACTGACTAGCTATGGCCAACTAGCAAAAAGCCAAAGAAGGAGTCAGTATTAATTTGGAAAAACACACCCCATGAATGTTACATGCTTTAAAAACATTAATATGTTTTGTGCTCTCCATCCTCCTGGCTCTCATCATTTATAAATTTGCAGCTCTCCAGAAGAACACACTCAGCACAGCAGGATCCTGATTTGATCCTAATTGTGACTGCTGGGCCTGAATGGGCTGTTAGTCAGCAAACTGCCCCGTGCACACAGCGGTGTTGGGGAGCCTGGTGTGTGCCCAGCTCATGTGCCAGCTGTCACCTCCCTGCCCCCTGCCATGCCAGACCCTGACTCACCTGCAGAGGGAGGGCAGGGGCACAAGACACCAAAGCCACGAGGTTACAAAACTCTGAGAGCTGGGAAGACCAAGTTTTGATGGGCTAAACTCAGGACTAAGCTAAGCAAAACTCTTTTAACTTAGTGACCACCTAAAATTTTTCTAGTGTAAACATAGCCCATTATACACATTTTGCACCTGTAAAACATTGCAAAAGAGCACACAGACACTTACAATTGTGTATTCCAGCCTATATAACCTTAAACATTTGTGAACCTCTGACTGAACTCCGCAAGAAAACACTACTTGCAGGTTGGAAGCCCTCTGAAACCTTGCTGCTCCCTCCCAGGAGAGCAGAAAAGTTATCTCACAGACTTACGCAATTCTTGTTTTGCATCGCTGCTGAGGGCCCTGGTGAGCTCAGCTGGCTGTGCCCCAGGCTGGGGCTGCCAGAGCTAAAGCTGTGCAAACCTGTGGTTCCCCAGTGGAAATTGCAGCCAGATAAGTCATCTTCATTTCGTATCAGCTGGAGTTCCTGCACTGTGTACTTGTAGTCTGATAATATTGGCCAGATTGTGATGGTTGCTTTCCCAATGGTGTGAAGGTGTAAGAGAGCAGAATTCCCTCACCAACACGTCCAATCCTGCAGAAAAATAACCTGAGAGACATATGAAGATGTTTATTTAAATATTTTTAAATGGATAATCATACATGCTTGTAGTCTTCCTGCATTAAACAGGTCACTCGTGTGTAGGATGATCCCTTTTGTGTCCCATAGTACCACAGAATTCAGCAGTGCTGGTGCTTATGGAAGTTGTGTTGAATGGTGAACAAACAGAAAACTCAATCTCACCTCCTCCAGAGCCACCAGCAACAGCCTCTGCTCTCTATCAAGCTGGTTGGATTTAAGCAAGTGACAAAGTATGGGATTTTTCTCTAGCCTCTGAGCAACCTTCCCTTTTTTTAATGTTTATATTTGTATCTGCAGG
Source organism: Notiomystis cincta (assembly GCA_013398075.1). Taxonomy (NCBI): domain Eukaryota; kingdom Metazoa; phylum Chordata; class Aves; order Passeriformes; family Notiomystidae; genus Notiomystis; species Notiomystis cincta. The sequence continues at coordinate 34,256 of VZRX01022122.1, read as the reverse complement.
TGGTATCTGATCCATAAGACAAGTTAATTGAAAGCCTACTTTAATCATTAAAAAAATGTGGGAAATAGCTGGAGGGTGAAATATCAGGCTGGGATTATGAGACTAAAGCTGTATTTTACAAAGGAAAACCTTGTGCCTGGCAATTGTCCTTGTAATGTTGCAAGAGCCAGAGGCATTGAATTAATTCCCAATACAGCTGAGTTCTAATTATCCAAATAGATCAGGGGAGCCAGGAGCAACACATCCCCCACTGATGCTCACAGAGCCACTCCAAAGCAGTGTGGTGGTGTTCCCTGAGATGCTGGGGTGTGGGCAGCCACCGTGGGTGGTACCTCAGTCAGCATCATCTCTTACCTCAGTGCCATCCTGAGTGGTGCTGGGGTTTGTTGGTTTTACATAAAGATGGGACATCCCCTTATTTAGGTAATGCAAGTAGGACATAACTCACTCTGAGGTAATGGAGAGCAGGGTATGAAAGGAAACCAGAAAAATGAGGTTCCTGTAGGGGAGCTTGCACTCTCTAGACAATTTTCCTTGCATATTCCCAGAAGGACAAATCAATACTCATGATCACATCGAGCTGAAGGTTATCACACTCATTTATTTTAAATTGACAGAATAGGGTGTGGTATTTTGAGCCATGGGTGGAACATGGATTTTTGGGTGTTTTCCTGATTTATGATTGGAAATACTTAAAAAGCAATTTCTGTTTTGCAGAAGAATAGCTATGTCATCTTCCTGTGAATAACACAGGGTGTTCACATCTCCATGGTAATTGGATGTGATAAAATAAACAGATGTTCTGAGGTTCTATGAGAAAAGTCCTGTAAAGGTCTGAGTTTCAGTGCTCCTAATGCACATATATCCCTTTGCCTTCACATTTCTCATAAATAACAAGGTCCACCGTGGGGCACACTACAACTCATGGGAGAAGAAAACACAAATCTGAAGAGAATTATGGCTGGAAAAATTTTCATTAACTTCGTTTTAAAAATATTGGAGAAGATTTTAGGAATAGGGCACTTGTCTCAACATGCCTACCCTTTAGTTCTCTCTGCCCTAATCCTGTCTTCAGCTTTCATTTCATATCCTAATTCATTTCCTCTTTCAGAAATGAAGAGAGGTATCTCTTAAATTCCTCAGGCTCAACCTCCTGCTCTGCCAAGGCTGCAGCAGCACAGCAGCCCCTCAAGGAACAACGCTCTGCCAAACACTCTCCTGCCCAACACAAGCCTCTTACCTTTCACCATCGTGTTTCCATGGGCACACACACCCAGCACACAATTTCAGGAAGCCCTAAGAGACCACAGCAGTCAAATGGATTTGAGCCTTTATTTGAGCAAATGTCAGAAATTGTTGACCTTCCTGGTGCAGCTGCAGAGCCCTTCTGCCAGGACCAGCTCCTGGGGGGTCAGGGCAGCCTGGGGGGACTTTTGGGTCTGGGGAGGTGCTGCTGAGGTTTTGGGTTGTGTTTGCTACACAAGAGATGGAGAGGAGGGGAGTGCTGCTGTCTAAGCCAATATATTCTTGTTGGTATTTCACTGGTGCCTAAAATCCCAGTATGAGTGTGTAACTGCTTTGTGCTCCGTGCTGCCTTTGGCCTCACACAAATGCTGCTTTCCCAAAAGGCTTCATGCCCTAAATGGATGAAGCAAAGAGTGGGAGGGGAGCGTGGGGTGGTGGGGAGGGCTCCCCCACCCTGCCTGGCAGGTCTCTGGCTGTGCTGGAGCAGCACCAAACCCTCCTGACTCCCAGCCCAGCATCTCATCCACAGCTTTTCTTATCAATTTTTTTTGCATTCTTAAATGTATTTGATGGACTGCAGTTGCTGGAGCACCACAGATCTGCTGAGAGGCTCTCTGATATGCTGGGAGATTAAAGTGTAAATAGAATATTTTTGGAGAGCTAGCCATATTCCACTGATAAGCCTGAGGGAAGAATGGCTCAGAACAACCCAGCCAAAGTCACTGCTGGCACATGGGGTGTCCAGTAGTTTTGGGAGTTGTCAGATTTTCTCTCACTTCATATAAATTGTAGGGAAGACAGAGTTTTGTCCTTGAAGAACAATACAAAGAGGTTTTGAAAGTATATTCACCACACTTTCTATCTTTAAGGCACCCTTTCATTTCAAATGCATTGTTCCAAGTTGTTTTTGCTGGAATAATTATAAGGTGTTGGAGTTTATCATCCTCTTGGATGACAGCCATACCTGGAAAAAGGCACTGAATAAAAGCCACGTTAGCAGTTAGCCCTGGGCTGGCTCCCACTGTGAGCCAAGCCCTCTCTCTGGAGCTCAGCTGTTTGCAGTTGGCAGTCCATTTATTTAAAAGCTGTTAAAATACCTAAATATTTTTTTCCTAGGAATTCGATGGAATTGAGTGCAATTAATTTCCGCATTTCTAGCAAGCAGTTAAATTATTTTTGTTCCCCATTAGCTAATAAAGCTCTTAAGATGGAAAGCTGCTTTCCTGCCACAGTGAAGCAATATTAATATTTTGCTCTTAAAAAAATCAGTGTTCATCTGAGGGTCACAAATCATTTCACAGAGGTGGATGACATTTTAGGTTGGTATTTATACATACACAGACATACTATATTTATATTTATTTCTTTATTTCTTTATTTATATCTATTTTATATATATATATATGCCATCTGTCGTGGGCTTTTCTGTCACACTCTGTTGTCTCTAACTGCAGCCACAGCTGGTTCCAGCTGGGGTGAAAACTGACCCTCACCAAGGAAATGTGGTAACTTCCAGACCTCCAAATTCTTTAGGGATGGTTTAAAAAGTTTGAAAACANGAATAGCTATGTCATCTTCCTGTGAATAACACAGGGTGTTCACATCTCCATGGTAATTGGATGTGATAAAATAAACAGATGTTCTGAGGTTCTATGAGAAAAGTCCTGTAAAGGTCTGAGTTTCAGTGCTCCTAATGCACATATATCCCTTTGCCTTCACATTTCTCATAAATAACAAGGTCCACCGTGGGGCACACTACAACTCATGGGAGAAGAAAACACAAATCTGAAGAGAATTATGGCTGGAAAAATTTTCATTAACTTCGTTTTAAAAATATTGGAGAAGATTTTAGGAATAGGGCACTTGTCTCAACATGCCTACCCTTTAGTTCTCTCTGCCCTAATCCTGTCTTCAGCTTTCATTTCATATCCTAATTCATTTCCTCTTTCAGAAATGAAGAGAGGTATCTCTTAAATTCCTCAGGCTCAACCTCCTGCTCTGCCAAGGCTGCAGCAGCACAGCAGCCCCTCAAGGAACAACGCTCTGCCAAACACTCTCCTGCCCAACACAAGCCTCTTACCTTTCACCATCGTGTTTCCATGGGCACACACACCCAGCACACAATTTCAGGAAGCCCTAAGAGACCACAGCAGTCAAATGGATTTGAGCCTTTATTTGAGCAAATGTCAGAAATTGTTGACCTTCCTGGTGCAGCTGCAGAGCCCTTCTGCCAGAACCAGCTCCTGGGGGGTCAGGGCAGCCTGGGGGGACTTTTGGGTCTGGGGAGGTGCTGCTGAGGTTTTGGGTTGTGTTTGCTACACAAGAGATGGAGAGGAGGGGAGTGCTGCTGTCTAAGCCAATATATTCTTGTTGGTATTTCACTGGTGCCTAAAATCCCAGTATGAGTGTGTAACTGCTTTGTGCTCCGTGCTGCCTTTGGCCTCACACAAATGCTGCTTTCCCAAAAGGCTTCATGCCCTAAATGGATGAAGCAAAGAGTGGGAGGGGAGCGTGGGGTGGTGGGGAGGGCTCCCCCACCCTGCCTGGCAGGTCTCTGGCTGTGCTGGAGCAGCACCAAACCCTCCTGACTCCCAGCCCAGCATCTCATCCACAGCTTTTCTTATCAATTTTTTTTGCATTCTTAAATGTATTTGATGGACTGCAGTTGCTGGAGCACCACAGATCTGCTGAGAGGCTCTCTGATATGCTGGGAGATTAAAGTGTAAATAGAATATTTTTGGAGAGCTAGCCATATTCCACTGATAAGCCTGAGGGAAGAATGGCTCAGAACAACCCAGCCAAAGTCACTGCTGGCACATGGGGTGTCCAGTAGTTTTGGGAGTTGTCAGATTTTCTCTCACTTCATATAAATTGTAGGGAAGACAGAGTTTTGTCCTTGAAGAACAATACAAAGAGGTTTTGAAAGTATATTCACCACACTTTCTATCTTTAAGGCACCCTTTCATTTCAAATGCATTGTTCCAAGTTGTTTTTGCTGGAATAATTATAAGGTGTTGGAGTTTATCATCCTCTTGGATGACAGCCATACCTGGAAAAAGGCACTGAATAAAAGCCACGTTAGCAGTTAGCCCTGGGCTGGCTCCCACTGTGAGCCAAGCCCTCTCTCTGGAGCTCAGCTGTTTGCAGTTGGCAGTCCATTTATTTAAAAGCTGTTAAAATACCTAAATATTTTTTTCCTAGGAATTCGATGGAATTGAGTGCAATTAATTTCCGCATTTCTAGCAAGCAGTTAAATTATTTTTGTTCCCCATTAGCTAATAAAGCTCTTAAGATGGAAAGCTGCTTTCCTGCCACAGTGAAGCAATATTAATATTTTGCTCTTAAAAAAATCAGTGTTCATCTGAGGGTCACAAATCATTTCACAGAGGTGGATGACATTTTAGGTTGGTATTTATACATACACAGACATACTATATTTATATTTATTTCTTTATTTCTTTATTTATATCTATTTTATATATATATATATGCCATCTGTCGTGGGCTTTTCTGTCACACTCTGTTGTCTCTAACTGCAGCCACAGCTGGTTCCAGCTGGGGTGAAAACTGACCCTCACCAAGGAAATGTGGTA
>VZRX01022122.1:0-29028 GCA_013398075.1 Notiomystis cincta | reverse complement strand
CTTAAAAAAAAAAAAAAAACAACAAGGAAGCAAACAACCCCCCTCAGGTCAAGCTGACTGGAGGATTTATGAGGGGGAGTTGGGGGGAGCTACTTTTCTTGGAAAGTTTCAATTTCATTTCTAAGAAAGAAGAAAATAAATATTGAAGCCTCCATTTTTATGTTTTTTATTATTATTATTAAATGTAATGCTGCTTTCTAGCCAACCCTAAGTCTAAAAAGCCCAAACAATAACTAACATGATCCAGGCTTGGGTGCCAAGGTAAATCCTTTCTGGCCTGGGTAAGAGACCAGTGAGCTCTGGGCAGGCGCAGAGGCGCCGAGAAAGGTCAGGGCAGGATTTCTGGAGAGATTTTTTCCTCTCCAGGAAATCTTGATGGGGAGCCCATGAGCCCTGGATCTCTTCCCTTTATCCAACCAATAACTCAGGCTCTCAGTCCCCAGCCAAGTGTCTGTCCCTTTGACGAGTCCCTTGGCCCCAGCCTCACTGTCCAGGGACTGGTTCCCCTTTGGTTGTCAACAGCCAAGCCTCTTCATGCCAGCTTGGGAATTTTATCCTCTCCTGCATTTATCCTCACTGTCCTCTCCTCTTCCTCTTCTCCCTCCTCTCCCTCTCCCTTTCCTTCTTCTTCTTCTCCCGCTCCCTCTCCCCTGACACTTGCCAAGCCTGGCTTGGCCTCTCCTTTGTCAAAGCTCTGAGATGCTCCTTCTGCTCCAGAGCAGGAGAAACGTGGCCACACACAGTGAGAACCAGTTTGCAGTGGCTCCTTCCCAGGCAGGTGGATGTGCCAGGGAAGCAGGCAGTGAGCAGACCCAGTCTGGGGCCGGGACACACCGGTCCCATGCGCTGAATGACGTCTGGAGGGCAAAGTCGCGTGGCCCTGCCTGATGTCAAATGACAAATCGTGGCACTCCAATGCAAAATTGTTTCCAGCTGCTTTCCAGCAAGGGAAATGAGTCCAACCCAAAAGCACTGATGCAGGAGCAGATGAAGTTGCACAATGGAGCGTTTGATGCCGGGTGATTTCTAAAGTGAGCAGATAAGGGGATATATCGCATTTAATTGGGAAAGCAACAGAGTCAGTTCAGAGATTTGGACTTATGAGCAGCAGCAAGTTTGGAAATAAAAAAGACCTCTTTCAAAATATACTATAAGATCCTTTGCCAAACATCTATTCTTATTCACCTTTCAGTGAACACTGGCCTTTTTAATTAAAAAGGGAGAAAATTCCAATATTATGAACTGTTGACTGTCAGTAGGAGAAGAAACATCTGTCATGTGTTAACTAAATTTTCAGGATTTCTTTTCCCCAAAATGCCTCCTTTTTATAGGCTTTAGCTTTATTAATACTATAAATGCAATAAATTGTATCAATTTAAATATCCACCAAAATGAGCAGTACACCTGACTTTTAATAACCATGGGTGTAAGCCATGGAAGAGGAATCTTTATGAAATGCAGTGAAATTTTTATGAAATGAAGTGCAGTCACTGGAAGCTTTGCCATTAACTTTGCTGGAGTCAGCGTTTTCCTTCATTCAACTTTCAACTTTCAACTTTCATTTCTTTCTCCAAGCATGGGGATAATACCTGTCCCTTGCTGCCACCTGGACCTAAGCCAGGCTGGCCATGCCTCCCTTTCCACCCACAGGTTTATCAGCTTCACCAAACCTGTACCACCACACTCTCTCCTCCCTGGTGTTTTGCTGAAGGCAAGTGGAGCCCAAAGCTGTCCCCAGGCCACCTGCCTGGAGTGCAGCCAGATTAAATGCAGGCAAGTCTCAGGTCTGAGGCCACAGCTGCACCCTGCAGAGATCAGCATTGGCACTTTGGTGTCTGAGCACCATAAATTAGGAATTTGGCAGGAACACAGCCACTGATTTCCTGAAGTGAGCAGGAGGCTTTCAAGTTGTACCACAGCATCACCTGGAGCAGGATGTGTTCCCCCACCCTTTGGCAAATTATGGTCCCCAACTCTCCATCCCTCCTTCCTGTGCTCCATCCCTCCCATCCTTTTTCCTCTGCAGCCAACTGGTTCCAATACAAGAGCTGACTCACCCTGAGCTGCACAGTAAAACCTTGATGGATATCAACTGTCCTTCTTGGATTTATGCATAGCTTCCAGCAATGCTGCCTTTATCAAACTGCTAAAATGAATATAAAATTTAATTTTTTTATATATTAGTTTATTTCCTCTTCAGGACTGAACAATCAGCACCTTCCAGAGTATGTCCTAAAATGAAGAAAAAGACACATTCCATAACTAAGAAAACAGAGGTTATAAATATTGATCAGGTTGGAAAATGAGTGGTTCTTTGGTGTTTGATACCAATTCTTCATTGCTGGGTACAGCAAGAGAAAATGGCCCAAAAGACTCTTACCTCAGTAAAGATGCTTGTTGTCTAAAATCTAGGAGAGCCTTCAGACTTCCTGGATAGCAGCACATGTTGCTACACGTGCACAAAATGCCTGGCTTGGATATTTTATTTCGCTTGGTTTGTTTTCTATTTTCCATTCAGGCCTTGGAACTGGCCTGTTTTTCACACCTGAGGCTCACAGAAGGTCTGTAGATTGTACTGGACATGAGGGAAGGGGCAGGAGAGGGCTGGCAGGGGACGTGATGCCTCCAGAGTCCAAAGGGTAATTATTTATGTAACCAGAATGTCACTTGCTGGAGCAGTGGCTGGAACAACAGGCCAGAGCACTGAGAGCTGTCTCATGCTGGTGCTCCTCCAATGAGCGTTGCACTCATGGGTGGAATTTCCAAAGCAAATGCAGCCACTGCTCTACCTCTTGTCCCAGGGCCCTGACCCAGAGCCTGCTGCAGCCAACAGGAGTCTTTCCATCAACTGGAACACACTTGGAATGGAATCTGAGCTTCAGACACACTAGAGCTTGTGCACAGAAAAACAATTAGAAAAATTCGGTTGGCTGCAGTTGTTACCAGCTCGCATGTTTGTGGATTTGTCTGCCTGGACACATGGTTAGAAGAAAGGATTAGGACTGCACAGAGATCCCCCTAGAGAAATAATTTCCCTTATTCCTATCTGACCAAACCACCAAACCAACAAACATCTTGACACCAGACTCTTTACTAAGATGTTTGCTAATCTGCAGTGGAAATGAGACTCGAAGGGCCAGATTCCACTGCTGAACTGCTGAGGGAGGACTGGCCATGTAGCTGGGGGAAAAAATCTGTTTGAAGAACTCTAGGTAAATCTATTCTGTCCACAAAAATCTTTCAGCTGGAGAGATGCTGAGCCAGTTGGGGCTTGGGGGGCTGGGATCCTCACTCCAGCTTGGCCATGAGCCCACTGGGTGATCTGGGCAAGTACCTTTGCTCGGTGTGGCTCATTGGAGGCACTTGAATTAATCCACAATTAGATATTCCTGGCAGTCCAGATGCTTCACAGCTATTGGAATTTTTTTCCTTCACACTTCTGGGCACTCTATAGAGAAATCTTGCATAACAGAGGCTCTGGAGGCACAAGTCAGAAGTAAATCCTGGTGTCGGAGTGTCTCCAAGCCTTTCCTACAAACCCAATACTTCTGCTGACAGATCTTTTGCTCATGCCCAGTTTTACATTCACTTAACCTCTTTTTGACCATCTACTGGGAGAAATGGTTTCTTGCTGAGAAAAAAAAGAGGGTAAATGTATGATGAAATAATGAGGGTGCTGGGGGAGCAGCCCTGAGTCAGGGGGCTGTGGGAGTGTGTTACTCACTGTGAGCACAGCCTGACTTCTGTCCGGGCTCTTCCTTGCTTAAGATCAATCTGGACATGAGCCAGCATAACTGCACTGCAATTAATGGAGGCTCACCTACTCGTGCTGGACTTGGGTCTGCCCCTGTGTTTACATGGCTGGTAAAGATCCAGTTGCCTTTTTTTCTTCACCAGAGCCTTGACAAATCACAGTCAGGAGAAATATTAATCTGAAATGTGTGTAGAGAACCTTTGATCGCCTTGAGCCAATGACAAGCTGTGATTAATTTTAATCCTTTAAATGCTCAAATGCAAATCCAGAAATCTGAATTAATATATTTTGCTGGCATCAGTAGAGGATTGTGAAACAGGAAATTAAGAGCACAATAACTTAAACAAAAGCTTATGAAGAAATAATGGCAGTGGTATGGGTAATGAGTCAGAGTGAAGGCTGGGCTGTTCAGAGAAGCCTGTAAGAGTGCAGTACCAGTTTGGTGGGATTTGGGGACTTTTTGCCCTTTAAGGTTTTGGAAAATTCCAGCCTAAAGGTGTTGCCAACATTTTATTGCAAGTTTATATCTTCATAGTAAAAATTCTTATAAAATTAACTTTCCTGTGACCTTGTGCTGAGTCCCAGCAAGGGCCTTTGCCTGTGGGGATTCCTGGAGTCTATTGTCTGCAGCAAGGACTGATTTGTGTTGCACAGGAGGAGAGGAGACAGTCTCCATCATCACACCAAGAGGTGCTGCAGTTTAATTGCTTCTTGTTACTGATACTGGGCAGCAGCCTCACAAAATGCAAGACATAAAATGTATCTGGTGGTTTTGATCCTGTAAACTTGGGTTATGCATTGTCAATTTATCTCTGGTGTCATTCATCATATTAAAAAGTGACACAAGTATTATTTATACATGATGGTTACCCTAGTAAATTACTTACAAAGATTTAATAGGTGATAGATGTTTCTATGAGGAACAGGTGTCACAAGTGAGTACAGTCATACGAGCAATAAATAACGAGTCATAAAAGACTAACTCAGTAACAACAGATTAATCATCATTAGCCCTCTCTGGAATATTTATAATTGGAATCAGTTCATTAATTTTCTGCCTACAAGCACCAACAGGTTAACCAGCCACTTGCATTACTGAGCTGCACCTCTGGATCCTGATGCTGTTTGCAATCCCATGGGACTGGAAATGAGGTTGCTCCAAACTCCATGAACTGGTGCTCCTGGTGCTCAGTGCTGGGCTCCTCCGTGGCTGCCACAGGCAGGGGACGTCATCCCCCTAACATATTCCTAAAAACACCCAAAATACTGACTAGTCTGTGCTCTAGTCAGGTCTGGGGGGAATGGGTTTGGGAGTCTGTGACGTCTCCGTTTCTCATGCTGCCGGTCTCCGCCGTCTGTGGGAGTCTGGGATGATGTCTGAGCCTGCAGAGCTGAGGAACTCTGTGTGTGTGAGTGTGTGTGAGAGAGAGAGAGAGATCCACTGCCGGAAATTCAGCATCTGGAATCCATTGTGCCACAGCCATCCTGAGCTGAGCTGGAAGCCAGAAGACTTTCAGACTGCATGGGCGCGTTTTTTCCCTCCGTGCTTGTGGGATTTCTAAAGCGCAGAGAAAAACTCAAAAGAAATCTGAATCCCAGCATCTCTAATCCTCACAAGTTGACTTCACATTCTTTGGTTTTTAAGGGTCAAACTGTGACCCTTGCACAGGAGCCAGAGAAATCTCCTTCCTCTTGTCCTTTCAAACAGCACCCCCCATTCCTGGGCAGGCCGTGCCCACAAAATCCAGCCTTGGAGAGCGCTGGCCACAGCTCCACACTGCCTGGGAAGGATGTGCAGCTTCATTTCACCTCTTTACACCACTCACATGGAGGTTAACAGAGCACAGAGGAGGAGGAAAATGACCCCTCCAGAATCCCATGTCTACCTCTGTGATGGCATCATCCCTGTGCTGTCTGCCTCCTCATTCCCTGGGGGAATGCACACCAGAAGGAAGGATGGAGAGCAGAGGGAGGAAGGTGGTAGAAGAGGTGGGTGGTGGTCTGCCTTGTGCTGAACCTCATGGAGGGCCCTAAGGACCCTCAGTTTATCCCAGAGACCATGCCAGCCCTCCTCTGCCCCCAGAATGCCAGCAGCATGTGAGGATTTTTACCCCTTTGGCATTGCTGAGCTCAGTCTTGCTGTATTTTAGAGAGAAGTTTGTCTCTGAGGTTTTCAGAGGCTGCAGGAGGCAGGAGCCAGAGCCTGATTCAGCTGTGACCAGAGGCCAGAGCACACAGCAGGACACAGAGAGGAGCTGGAGCACCAGCAGCTGTGGCTCAGTCTGTGATACCTGTAGGGCTGAAGAACAGCTGCCACCTCTGTGGCACATGCTGCAGGGGTTTGCAGTGGCACAAATCTTGTAATAAATAATTCACCCCTTGGCACAGCCCCTCCTGGAGAATGCCACAATTTGTGGTGCAGGTAATTGGATTCTTTGCCTGTTGGAGGCTGTTCCAGAGCTGCACTGCTCAGATGGTGCCTGATTCCCAGCCTGGACTGGTCTGTGGTCACTTAACCTCATCTGTTCCCCTGCCAAAATTGCTCTTAAATAGCTCTTCTCTCTCACAGGCATTATCATTCCAAGTATTTATAGAAAGCAATCAATGTCCATTCTTACTTGTGGAGGCTGAGGATGTCATTTCTCAAAATCTGTCTTTGAGGAACTCCCCAAGTGACGTGGGCAGTCAATAGTTCCTTTTTCTGCTGCTGACTTGGTATTTCCCTTTTCCACGCAAAATCAATGTTTTCTCTTTAGCTGGGGAAATAATTTTATCAACAGTTCCTGATTAATACTCCTTTTCCCCAGTTTCTTTGATTTTCCTGGTGATACCTAACCAGAGCCTTTACTGAAATCTTGGTGAGATCTACCACATTCCTGTTCTTTAGGAAATGAGATATCAAGGAAAGATTTTGAGAGTGTAATTGGTGTTACCTTTGATAACTTGCAATAGAGGTTCATCCTGTTTTACTACATCTGAATGTGGAATGAGACTTCAGGCACATGCAGGTGCTATAATGGTTATTCCATGTACAGAATGCAGTGATTAAAGATAGAGATTTGAAGGAGTTAGATGTGGGCATCTTTCAGAAGATACATAAAGCATCAGGAAATGAGGTTTGAAGCAAAATGAAAATGCTTTGGTTGTTAAATTTAAGAAAATCCTCCGTTCTCTTTGGTTGTAAGCAAAAAAATATCTCTGTTTCTTCTTTTGGGTTTTCTTTTGATGTATGACACATGTCAAGACATGTGAGTCTTGACAGAATGTATGAAACTGTAGATCAGATAAAGGAGACCCTCCCCTAAAATCCATTATTTCTGCCTTTCTCATACTTTCTGGTCACGTTTCCTTCCCCTCTCTCGTGAACTGCCAACCTGGGGCGTTTGGTGCCAGCTGCTGGAGACCAAGGAGGACTGCTGCAATGGAAAATGTGAGAGCTCTTACTTCAGAACAGCAAAATCAGCAGCAGGAGCCTCTGCCCATGTCTGATGAACCTCTGGGGGTGGAGTGTGATCTGCCCATCACTGGCCAGAGCTGCCTTGTGCCAAAAATCGGGAGAGATTCAGACTGAAACCCCAGGAGCCCTGTTGGGTTCAGTGTGGGGCTTGGAGAGCTCAGCCCATTTTGCAGCCTGGTGTGAGTGCCATGGGAATGTCTTTTTTGTCTCTTGCATTCTGCTCCCCGTGCTGGTCACTCTGGACATCCCCTAAAGCACGGGTGTGAAATGTGACAGCCCCACAGAGCTCTTTCTCTGCAGGCACAAACCAAGGTTTGCTCCTGTGTCCTCTTGTGAACATTTTAAGTGTCATAACAAAGCAAAGAGTGTCCTATTACAATCCTGTACTTTATTGCCTTAAAACCCCACAGCTGTAGGAGTAAAAGACACGCCCCCACCCTCAATACCCCAAACTGACTTAGTGATTCAGATATTCCTGAGCTATCAGATCCCTTGATCCTGCCACAGAATTTATGCCAAACTCCAGCCAGCAAGTGATCAGTGAGGGAGGCTTGAACTGAGAAAACAAATAAACCCTGGTGCCTTCCGAAGCCATGCAGATTTTCACTGCTTATGAGCCTTGACAACATACATTATGTCTGCATTCAGCAACAAATCTGTTATCTCCTGGCCTCAAAAATATGCCACAGATGCAAGTTAGAGAAAAACAGCTGCTACAAAAAGGGGATGTGTAAGTAGTTACCATCAAAAAAATCCACAAACCTAAACAAATGTGAACTACTATAATGTCTCACTGCTTACCACAACAGAGAAAGCAAGTCTGGTTTAGAGGGGAAATGATGCAAAGCACCACTCTCCAAATCAGAAACATCCCAGCAAGACCTCCCATAGCAACGAAGGATTAAAAATAACAGAGAGAAAACAGGACAGGGCAGCCAGCATTACCTGGGCTGCATATTCAATTTAGAATCCCTCACTCTTAAGCTGAAAACATTCACTGTTATGCTGAAAACACTTACTGGTTAAACACCCTCCACCCAGGCACTGTCAGGAGTGGCACTGCAGTGCCTGTCATGGGCTGATTACATCACACTTAATGAGGTCTCCTAGACAGGGTCTTCAGTGCACAACTCTGATTACTACAAACCCCAAATTCTAATCAACCATATAGTTATGGTGTAGGAGAAGGAGCTGGATCTGAAGCTGAAAAGCTGTGGATTTTAATTTGGCCCCCAGGAATATTGCCTGCTGCAGGAATTATTGGGTTACCTGACCTGCTGTGTGAATATGGGGCTGGAAGTGAAGAGGGCCCTCAGGCACACAGAAATTGGCCATTTCTCAGTTATAGGCTCACTCTTTGAGCAGCTTCAATGGATGTGGCCAACTCCTGGCCATGAAATGTTGGTGGAAAACAAATGCAGTGAATGAGCTTTTTGACTCTACCTGGTACATGATAGATCTTCAAAGAGGGATAAGAACTGGACTGTACAGAAATTCATTAAGGATCAACATACAACAGATGGTGTATTCTGAGTCTTGGGTCTTAAAATCTTAAAATGCAGCCAGCTATGTGTACTCTTGGCTTTTATATTTTCTTTAATTACTTCAAACCTTGTCTCTCAATAGATATTTCTGTTAGAGGCTACTACAGGGACTTCCCAGCTCCATTCCTGGTGAGGCAGTAGGGTCTCAGACTATATCTGGATATTGGAATTCCAGGGTTGAAACTGTTCAGTAATTATTATTTTAGCCTCTGCAGTGGCATATCTGGCTCCAAAATCTTGGCTTCTTCCCGTTCAGAAATCAGAGAGTGTCTGCCTTCCAGCCATGTAATCGTCATGTGCCGAGGAGCTTTCTGCCCAAGACTTTGTGGGCACATGAAGTTTACAAAATGTAAAGAATAAAATTCCATTTAGCATTTTCTCCTGCCTGTCTACCACACTGTGACTCTGTAATTGGTGAGCTCTTTGTCATATAAAAAGGAGAGCTTATGAAAATTCAGAGGAAAAGCTCTTCAATTCCCTAAGGAACCAAAAATGGGAACAACATATTCTGAAAATTCATCCTCAGCAGCCAAACTCTTATCCAACACAGATGTAGTTGAATATTGTAGATGGAGAAGATTATAATTTTATATATTGTTTCTCTTGCTTTATCATTCTCTACATTTTTATGGGCTGGCCACATCTTGCTTTATGTACAAATATAAACATGTATGTGAATGAACACTGTTGTGCAAAGTCTTTTTGTTGTACCAGTAACAGGAGGTTTACAGCATGCTAACCCACACACTTCTGAGTCCTGGCTATTATACTATTCCCTGATAAGAAAAGTATGCAAACCCAGTTTATTGCTCTCCATTTAACAAAGGAAATCAATGTTTATTTTGCATGTCTGAAAAGTACAAAGTCAATTAAAGGAATGACAGATGAAATTCTGACTCAGGAGCTTGTACACACATTTAATCACACGTGTGGGAGAACTCCCCCTGGAAGACTGATTGTGCTGCCCATCGAGAATGATGTCAAAATCCATTACCTTCAACAGGAACAAGAACTGGCCAAATCTCCAAATGCCTCTCCAGGCTTGGAGTTGGCAAGAAAATTCCAGCATCTGCTGCAGGATCCTGACTCCTGCGGCGCACGCAGAAATGCTCTGTCCTGAAGAGCCCACATCTACCAGGGCCCCCTGCTGCAAGGGGCAGGCTCTGGGTACACAGCAGAGCATAGCTTGGATCCCACAAAGAATTCATGCATCCCTCTGGTATTCATTTTACTGTCCTTGAGCAATGTACAAGCGTGGGCAGAGGTCACAGCTGAAAATGGCCAGTGCTGCCTCGAAACGCTGAAGGGTGATGGCAATTTGGTTGTGTATTTCCCACACAGAAATATGGTGAGTTACAAAACTCCCTAATTATTTAAAATATTACTGACAAATTTTAACCAGGCCTCACTCTAGCAGCTCTATGCCTAGTTTTTGACACATGAAAAATAGAAGGTTTTTTGCTGGGATAGTCTGCGTCTTCAGCATCATCATTGGTAAAGCTGAAGTCACTGACAAAATTTTTATTGTGTCATTTTCAGTGTCATTTTAGGCACAGCTACTTTCAGATGAAAAAGCCATTAGGAAGGGAAAAAAAAACCCACTGGGCGTTGTAACCATGAGAGTGACCTGTTCACTTCCCTGCTACAGATGACTTGCGTAATTTGATGGTCAAGCCTATTGAAACTACACAACATACTCTGTTTTCCAATTTCATGGACAGTGATGTAACTTCAAAACAAGCAATGATTAATGAAATATCATTCGTCCCACCCAAAGCGAGAAATGTCATGCTCCAAGCTTTGCTATTACACTGAAAATGTCTAATAAAGCATCTCCAGAAGAGCTTCAGCAGTGCTGTTTCTGTTCTAGACATGGTAGCTGGTCTTCTCTGCCTCACAAAATTCCATGTGATATGCTAGAGATGCTCTAGGTACATCTGGAGAATGATTCAAGTGGTTACAATTGGGTAAATGGTTCCTTGCTCAATATCCTCAGCCACTATATCTGATAGCTTTGGTGTTTTCTTTGAAAACCAACAGAACTGGGTTATCCATGCAAGGCCACAGCTGAAAAGGAGGCATCAGAAGAGAAAATATATGAATTTGGAAATGTCTCGTTTTGCGGTAAGGTGACTCTCTCGTGTCTCATGCATCAAAGGCTTCCTCATGCCTGACTGCTCTGGGAGGGGTCCATGAACCCCACAGCAGGAATTCACACAGAAACCTCAGATTTCAGATGGACTTGTTCACTGCTCAGCTTCATCATCTCGCATCCTCATTAAAGTAAAAATATCACACAAAGCAGGAAATCGCTCAGTAAAGCTTCCTCTACATTCATCCACACCGGTGGAGTGAGAGATGAAAAAGAGAAGGCTGAAGAAAGGCACACCAAATGCAGAGGCAAAGCTGCTGTGTGAAATGTGTCTGCCTCCAGGGTCACACAAATCAACAGCAGATGTTTGAGATAACCTCTTGTGGCTGGAACTTGACATGTCAAAGAGCAGTTCTGCCCTACAGACCTTCACTTCTTCCCCCCTTAGGAGGGTAACAGGAGATCTTTCTGTCATCCAGTGGAATTTCTCTTCCACCACCATGCTAACTCTGGTAATTCGATACATATCAGCCTCTGAAATTGATATATAGCCAGGGCCTGCAGAGGTGGGAATCCCTCCAAGCTCTGATACTATTTTGGGGATTTATTAGGACACTTCATGGGGCAAAAAACCGTGCTGACATGTTCACAGCAACCCCCATTCCCTGGGGTCTGCAGAGAGAGGTCTGCTGTGGATGGGCTGCTGCTGTGCCAAGCACCAGTGGGAGCTGGGGTGAATGGGGCTCACATGCACAAGATTGATCTCTCTGCTGGTGTCCCAGCTCTTCTTGCAGGTAATATAAGTGCAAAAATGTTTTTTTAAAGAGGCAGTTGGGCTCTAATCCCTCACAGCAGAGCAAATGTGATGTGAATGAAGCTGGCAAAAAAGCTTTGCAAAAGCTCAGTCACTCAGCAAGTTACTGGGATGAATACTTTTATCACCAAAAAGTGGCAATTAATAGTTCACCCAGGGGATCTCTGTCCTCTCCTCCTCCAGGCTAAAAAGTTTATATTCTTGTATTCCTGCAGAGCACATTGTAGGGACATGACAGAACAAGAGAGGTATCTTGGATTTGATTATATAATGAAGGCATGGAAAAAATGAAACCCAAATAAAGGTGCAACTGAAGAGGAATTCCAACAACATCTTCATCTTTCTAAAAACAGTTTCATTTCATTTTCACTCAGCTGCAAGGGGCAGCCCCGGGGTGGTGGGCTGGCAAGCAGGAATGTTCCCTTGGTGAGATCACCACTGAAAGAAACCCAATTGGATCAATTCACATGAATTGCAGCAGTACCCTGGGCACACCAAACATCCAAACTGAGTCTTGAGGTCTGCTCTAAACTAATCCTTATTTTATTTTATCACCGTGATGCACTGTAGACACAGTGCACTATAGACATTATAGATAAGGCTTCCCTCACCCTCCATCATCACATCTTTGACACCACTCTACACATATAAGTCCAAAAGACTTTGATTCCCACCCCTGCCCCCCTCTCCTAAATTTTAATCCATTTTTCCTTCAGAGGTTGAGTTTCCTAGTTATTCTCCTCCCTGCAAAATGAAAAATACTGTAGTAAGGAAGAAAATGCTCCTGCTTATAATGAAAACCACATTATGGCAGAGCCCTGGGGACTGGCAGGGGGAGGTGGAGGCAAGGGGGCTCCCTGGCTCTGCTCAAAAGTATGATCCAATAAGTCATTTCCAGGGTAAACACATAAATCTGTCCATCTTGAACAGAATCCAAACAATCAGAAGTATTCCCCTTGCCTTATTCAAAACATCTCTGCTGCTACTGAGGAAATAAAAGGAGTGGATGAAAACAAACACCCCTTGGTGGAAGTTGAAAAAGAAAACATTCAGTGTAAATGTTCAGATGGCCACTGAGTAACTTTGCTCAGAGGTAAAGTTCTGGCTGCTGCTGCTGTTCCCTGCCTCAGTGGTGGTGTCATGCATGCCCTGATGTTGTTCAGAGTGCTAGGATGAGATGTTAGGATGGATGCCCCAGAGAAAAGAAAAAGTGGGATGGGAAAGGAAAAAAAAACTCAACAGCTCTTCCCCTGCAGCAAATATGGTTTAGCTAATGTGCAAGTCTGCATTTGCACAGAAAGCAGAACCTACAATAGCAGCCTGTTTTCATCAGTGTGCCCTGCTGGGGAAGTGTAAAGCTGGCTCAGCTCAATGGTAAAGATCAAGGAGAAAATTCTTTTTATGAGGGTCAAAACTGCTTGTAATCTGCAGTGTCAAATTAAAAACCCAAATCTGATAGACTTTGCAGTGCAAATAAAAGCTATTGAGCTGTCACCATGCCAGCTCTCCCACCCCCAAAATCAAGCTCTGTGTGCAGTGTCATTGAAGAAGTCACGATCTGCTACAATTAGTGTCAGGTATGGCCCACCCTGCTGTAAACCAGAGTCTCTCTGAAGAGCTTTTCAAACCTAGTGCTATTGTCTGCTGCCTTCTTTCAAGCATTATCCTCGTTATCTTAAACACCTTTTTCTGCAGAGGCAGTGATGTTCTTAGAGAGCTGGAGTCACAACGAAACACCAGGTGTTAAAAGGTGTTTTCATCTGGGTGGTGATTCCAACTGAGCCCTCAAAAACGGTGGTGCTTGAAATTACCTCTCTAGCTGTCTTCTGGGGTTCATTTCTGCTGCAGAATCCTAAAACTGCCCAGTTTCCTACTGAGGTGATACAAGCAATTCTAAGTTTTCTACTTAGGTCTTCATTAGGAACACTGGGAACAAAACACAATGTTCAGCTTTAGCTCTTTCCCAAATTGTGCTATTTTCCTTGGAGGCCCTGTCTTTAACCTCTGCTGTTAGTTTAGCCCAGCTACACTTCAAGTTTGTTTGTTGAGACAGGTTTACAACCCAGTAAAAGGTGGGCCAGGTTCCCTGAATTGTGGCTGTAGATAGCACAAGGCCAGTAAAAGTCAGGAAGATGCCACCAGTCAGCTCATCCTTCCTGTGCAACCAGCTGCATTCTGCCCTGAGGCTCTACAGGCAGTTCAGAACACAACCACAGGTAATTTTCCAGCAAACACACACAGGACACTGAATATCTCTGTGGGTCTTTTACAGCTCCTTGGTAGCTGCATGCTTGTATCCAGTCAATTCTACTCATCAGTCCAAATCTGTCAATTTTAATGTTCAATTCATTAGCTAGAAGATGGTTTGGACCTTCTCCAGGTTCTCTTTTCCCTGCCTCTCGCTCAGCTGACGCCACTCTTGGGCTCCTGTTCCTCGCAGGAGGTTATGAAATGTGGTTCCCGACAGTGCAGGATGTGACAGTGCAGGGTGGGTGGGTCAGCTCTGCCTTGGCACAGCCCCTTCCCTCCCCAGCTGAGCTGGAGGTGTCCCTGGGACACACACACAGCCCTGTCACCCACTGCTCCTACACACGGGCCACGCAGCACAGTGAGCAGTGAGGAAGGAATTAAAGTTTTTATGTCACTCCCTGCACTGGAGAGAACTTTTGGAGACTTTACTGGCACAGTCATGAGGAGTGTTTTCCAGATTTCACCAAAAGACCTCAAAACAGTTTAAGGACGTAACTTTAATGTTCAGATGATTTTGCAAGGGACAGATTAATTCAGCCTTGTGTTAAAGCTGAAGGAGTTCCTAGTGAAAGCAGAATAAAGCCCATTTTGTGCAGATGGATCCTCATTGTCTGAACTCATGTGGCTCCTGCAGAAGGGAAATGGTCACCAGAAAGTTGACTCTGTTCTCCTACATCAAGAAGGAAAGAGAGAGCACCCGAAAAGGAAGAGCTGGGGGCACTTGAGGAGGGCATGGGAAGGCCCTGGATATGTTATGTACACACATCTGGGAGAGGGTTCACAGTTATCCTGGCAGAGGGAGCTCCTCCTTGTCTCAGATACACATATCAGGTCAGAGAGGATATGGGGCATTACCATCTGATCATCTTTCATAGCTTTGATGTCTCAGTGGGGTTTATTCCCCAAAGGATGTCTTTTCCTCCTTAATTTGCTCTTCCCATGTATAACTTGAAACGTAGCTACCAAGGGCTGAAAGTGCTGCTGAGTTCCTTTCAGAGGCCCAGTTGCCTCTGAAATTCCCAAGTTGCCTAAGCACAAGGTATTATAAACCCAAGGAGACTGGTACTCAAGTATTTTTAGTGATCTGGACTTCAGTGACTTCCTTACATTTGTATAAAAAAATCAGTGATGGCCCATGAGATTTAAATAGGGTCTGCTAAGGCCCATTTAACCCTTCAGCCATCTTCCCCAGGTCTCACTGGTGCTTTAGGGCTAAAGGAAAATGCCACAAGCTTAGCTCTAGGGTTCCCCTTGGAGACACCCCTAAGCAGAGAGCAGATTCGAGAGTTATTTCATGTCCCTGAAGGAGAACATTGTGCTTCCACAGCCCTTTGTGAAGGGCAGGAAATCAGCTGCTCAGAGCCTCTTCTGAACATTTGCAGACTGGGAACTCCAACATCTGGGCTAGGGGGATTGTGCTTCAAAGGAAAGTTGTGAGGAGTGGGGGGTCTCTTGTAAATTTGGGCTCCTACCCTGCATCCATTGATACTTCTTGTCTCAGTGAAAATTGCTGTTGTATTTCTGTGATGTGACTGCTGAAACTCTGTGTGCAGCTGCTAACAGTGGGGTGCTGGGGGATATAATGCATGTGCTAAGCCATTTTCTTGGAAGCTTTTTAGATATCTAAATTCAGTCTGGAGAAGGAAATGATTTCCCTGAACATACATCCCCTTTTGATGCCTCCTTTCCCAACAGCATTTTTCTGATGCCTCATTTTGTGGAAGGAAGCAGAAAGGCTGGTTGCAAACAGTGAGGATACTGCTCTACCACAAAAGACCTGGCAAAATGTCTGTGGGTTTAGTTTCATTTTGAGCAGGATTAAAACCCAGCTTCTTTCTGTTCTTGAACCAAAACATGGAAAGCAGAGGAACCGCAAATACTGGAAACAAACATTTTCATTAAATCAGAGTCTGAACTTTTCCTATTACTCTAAAATTATGCCCAAATAAAACTGGCAACCAACTGGCAAACAATACTTCAATCTAAAAGGGAAAATACAACTAATATTGGTTGATAGTTTATTTTGTAACTAACTCTTCTACCAGAACCATCAAATCCTGCTTAGCTTAGGATGGCTAATTTGATTTTGAAAGAAATCTCCATCTGTGTAATATGTTTTGTTAAATCTAAGCCAAATTAAATAGGAAGGAAATGTATTTTTGCATACCAGAAATGGATATATATCCAGCTAACTTTGCAGACATGCCTTTTAATTTTCTGCCCAGTGAAGAGTGCTCAGATCCACTAAAAGAGGGACCACTTCAGTCATTACTGAAACCTCCTCTAAGTTGTCAGTAAATGCTATTTATGACAGGTGGTCCTTTAATAAAAAGGGAACAAGAACTGGATCTAGCTTACCAGAGGATAATTCTTAATTCTGTTGCCAAGAGACCAGAATTTTTATTGCATTTTGGCTGTTTCACTAGCAGTGCACATCACAGGACAGTAGGAACAGGTAAAGAAGAGATGGGTACTGGAATTACTCCTTTACTTTTGCTGGCTGCAAAAAACCATTCAGTCTCCTCTTGAATGTGTTTTCTCAAGCGTAGAATAACACACCAGCAAGAATTGCAAGATAAGAAGAGTCTTCAAATATAAAATTTGTAAAGGGCAGGTCCTACCTGACTAGATCATCTGAGAGAATTCTTATGAAATATTTCATTATCTCTTGTTTTTGAGTGGCATCTGAGAGGTGAGAGGGACTCTTGTGATTGGGACAGAGACTCTACAGATGCTCCATCCTCAGCATCACACATTGCCTCTGGCTTTCTTTGGGACCTTTGATAAGTCCTTTATCCCATGAGAAGGAATAAAAATATCTATTTATCTCCTCAGCAGATGTTCTGCCCTTTTAAATCCAAATGCAAATGTTGACTTGTAGGTGCTGTGAATAATCTGTTTTACATACAGCTCTGCTCATTTAAAGCCACAGGCACAGATCTGAGATTGCAGCTGGAACAGACAGCCCTTGCCCCAACCCCAAAGTGCATTTACTGCCCCCAGCACTATCCTTCTGTGCTTGGGAACTTCTAGCAACAAAGGCTTGCTTTCTTAGGAATTTTCCTAGCAGTTGGTGGCTTATCTAAGGAAAAGTGACAGATATGAGCATAAGCAGACACTCAGGTACTGGATGCAAATTATCAGTGGGAAAAGATTCCCTGAGGCCAACAGTTAGGCTTGGATATAGCCAGGGATCTTCTGGGCCAGAGCTGATAAGAAGCAATTAAACCCAAGGATGCACCAGTCTGAATAAGAAAGAAGAAATAGGCTTCATCTATTCCTCCTCACCTATTTTAAGTCAAGGGATAATCCAGAGGGCAACCCTGGGGCCAGGCTCAGGACTGCAGAGCCACACCCAGGTGGTGCAGCAGGTACAGCCCATGTGCTGCTCCCTCCTGACCTCTCTGCAGAAAGGATGCAACATTCACAAATGTACTTCCAAAAATGTATTTCCAAAAGCTCAGATGTCATCAAAACATCTCAGTGGAAAATAGAACTAAGGGTCCTGAAGCAGCTGTGTATTTGAGAGCTTTCCTTGAAGAGCTGGTACTCTCCACCTGTGAATTAACTCAGCTGCTGGCAATTAATCAGGTAAATCAGGTAAATCACTCTGCTGAGTGGCTGAACTTCTCTGATTTGTGGGTGACCCTTGGCTAGATTTTATTTATGTATATACTCATCACTAATTGTACCTGACTGGTTATGCTTACGAAGGAGAAGTGTTTTTTTTGTTGTTTGGTTTTGTGGGGCTTTTTTGTATATTTAAAATCCATCAATTTAAAGGATAAGAAAGAAGCTTACAGTGGTTAAGTATTAGTAGGGACCAGGTTCAGGGCAGTGAATAAGCTGTGGTTTACACCATTAACAGAGTGCAGAGCAACATTTGGTATTGAGTTTTTTATTTTGCTAGTCAGAAAAATAACCAAAATAATATTTATTTCTGTTCATGGAAATTTATAGGAGCTCTGTCCCTAGGAGCAAAGATGTGCTCTATTCAGAGTTGTGCTTTTCCCAGCCTCTCTGGAAAAAATATCTTCATGTAGGCTGTAACAATTGAGGCACAAGCTATTTATGCATTGATGGGTATTTCTGACTTGAAATATTTGACAGGCTCTGTGTTAAATATCTGGTTTCAGTTTCTAAATGTCTGTCTCAAAGCCTCTCTTTCCCCTGTGCCTTATTAAAAAAAAAAAGAGTGTAAGAAAGGAAGTGAGGAAACTTGAAAGTTGAAAACATTCTAGGAGCATGTACTAAGCCTTCCATTGTATCAACTCTCCTTGCCCTCTAATTAGTGCATTGAATTTGCTAGATTAATTCTATTGATCAATTAGTTTGTGTTTTTTTAAAAATTATAAATACATCTAGGACTTTTTAAGGAAAAAGTTGGCATTAAGGATGGAGCTCTCAAAAATATCAGAATCAGATTTGGCTAAAATTTTATTTACTTCACGATATTTGCCTCTGCAGTCGATAAGGGTGTGTTTAATAGGCTGAAAGTAAGAAGCAATTGCTTCAACTGTGTCTGTCTGAAGAAAATTTAGTCAGAAACCACATTTCAGAGGCAAAAAATACCCGCCTGACCTATTCAAGAGGAGCACCAGGCTGCCTGGTGTGGTTTGTGGAGGGAAGCTGTCCCTTACAGGCAGGGGCTGGCTCAGCTTGGTGCCTGTGGAGTCTCAGTGGTGGTGCCCAGTGTGTGAGCAGGACCCTGTGCTGCTGGAGCTGCTGTCTGCAGGAAGGCACAGGAGGGTGCCCCGAGCCTCCCAGACTCTCTGGGGATGCCACAGTGACTTTCAGAGGAGGACAGGGTTGAGTGCTAAGCTTTAGGCAGGTTCTCCCCATGCAGTGGTGTTGGGGGCCGAGGCTCAGGGCTCTGTTCCTGCAGAGGATGCTCCAGGTGCCAGCAGCACATTCAGGGAGCACTCCAAGCTACACAGCCACGAGCAGCCTTGGACATCCCTGATGGCCCCAGAGCCGGGCAAAATTTGTCTTGTTTGCAATGTTAATGCAGTTTTTGGTTTGAGAGGTGCAGTTCTCACACCTGCAGTCTCCTTGGAGCTGCTGGACAGCTGGGGAAACAGAGCTATTCAGCATCAGCAACGTGCAGCAGCCCGAGCCCTGCTCCCAGCTGGATGGTGAAAGCCCTGGCAGTGCTTTGCCATCCACTGGCCCTTTGCTGGGAGAATTTTCACCTGTGTAACCTGTCTGCTCACTGGGATCAGGAAAAGGCTGCTGATTTTTGCAAGGTAAGGTAAAGCCTTGCACTGGGCCTGGTGGGTTTCTCTGCTGTTCTTCAATAACCCTGCAAGTCTGAGGGTGTAGAAACACAAGTAACTGCAATATTTTGTTACCCTTCATACAGCTGTGCTTAGTTGTTGACAACATGGCTTGGGAGAAAAGCAGATGGTTTTGCAGTCCAGAAGTCTGGAATTCATTAGTGGAAATTTTCAGACGTGGGTTGNTTAGCTACAAAAAGTCAAAACAAACAGAGCTGAAAATTCATCGTGAGGGGTGTTAAAGAGTTTCTTTGTTCTCTTTCACCAAAGAAGTGACTGGACAAGAAAATCACTTGAAAATTACTTTTTCCTTGTTTGCTTTATTTTTGACAGCAAACCCTTTCCTGAGAAGAGGAGCTGTTAAGAGCTTCTCTGGAATTCAGGTTTATTTGTAGAACACCAACTAAAGCCTGCAGTTGTACTAACCTCAGAAAGGAAAGGGGAGGAGACAGAGAAGTGATGTTAATTTATTCACTGAAGAGTTCAAACTGTGCAGTTTTTCCCCTCCAGGGAACTTTTTCTCCTGCTCAGGAATAGAAACTGCACAGCAAATGTTAACCTGTGACATCCTTGACTCGAGACAGGAGCAGATTGGTTTGAGTTTGTTTTCTAGGCACCTAGGGAGAGCAGACTGCAGCATTTTAAGACTGCAACTGCCTGGAAGAAGATGGAGGTGGAATTTGTTTGGCAGGAGTGAGAGGTTCTCTGCCTGAGTAAAAGCACAGGAGTGCTGAGCCCTCCCGAGGCAGGCACCAGCCCTGCTGCTGGTCTGGCAGTGCTCTTGGCCAGGCTCTGCTTCGAGCTCTCCCTTTGCAGAGTCTCAGATCTCTTTCCTCCACTTTGTAGATTTTTCATCCATTCCACCATCTACATTCCTTGCTCCAAGCTCCCCCTCTTTAGGGGGACAATGGCATTGTCTCAGCTCCTGGCAGCTTCTTTCTAGACTGTTTTCCAAGAGATCCTGTGCTCCAAGCCTGCCCCAGCATCCACCCTTCGCTGCTGTTCGACTTCCCATTTTCCCTCAGCCAGCGAACATTTCCTATCTCGTTACCCTCCTGTGATGCTGAGCCCCGGGAGAGCCCGGGCTCTGGTCCAGGGCCAGCAGCTTTCTGACAAGCACGAGCAACACCGTAACAAATAACGCAGCTTTGGAGAGCCCTCCGGGAGGGGAGGGGAGGGGAGGTGGGGAGAGAGCAGGGGTGTGAAACCTCTCCTGCCAAAATCCCCCAGCACACGCTGTGGATCTGCTGCAAGAGGCGTTTCAGCCCGAGCCTCTGGAAGCTGCGCTGCTGGGGAATCACGAGGAGGTTTACACACACCTTAGTCTGGGAGAGCCTTTAAGCCTTAGGTAAATACAGGTTAACAAAACTGCCTTGCCTGGGACTTGAGAAGTGTCAGGTAAACTTCTCTGGAATGGAGGAATTGGTTGTTTTTTAAAATAAAAAGATTAAAAAAAATCCCTGTTTCTGCCTCTCATTCTTGGGGCTCTTGGATTCCCAGGCTGAGTTGGGTGTCACCCTCCCATGCAGACAGGGAAGCAGATTTGGTGTGTCACAGCAGCCTTGCAGCAAAGTGATGTCACAAGAAAGCTTTGCCCCAGTCCAGACAGGATGATGACTCTCCAGTTGGACTAAGCTGAGGCCCTGGCAGCCCTCCTCTCACTTCTAATACGTAGAGAAGGTGCTGCAGCTGCTTATTTAACATCTGTGCTCCTTGCACTCAGACAGCCAGTAAACAATGTGACTAACACACAAGGAAATTGGATTTTTTTTCTGTAAACTGTAATGTGTAATTATGGCAGATGATAATCCCCCATTTCTTGGAAAATGGAAATATTGCTATCTGGGATTTTCTTAGCATGACACAGTTCAGGAAGCAAATGAATTAGAATTCACTGATATTTCACAGCATTCACTGCAGAGTTAAAGTAGCAAATTTGTGGTCCTTGGTGCCAAGGATGCTGGTTCTTGTGAACTGACACACTTCCCTTTGGTTTCCAACATGTAAATTCTTGTTGTAACTCCAGTGGCAGATGCAGGACAGACTGTGAAGCTGTTCCTTCTGCTTTCTTTTACTGCTGCTGAACTCAGGAGATATGTGATATAAAATACAAAGGTTCCTTATTTGAAAATTTTTCATGAACTTAATGATATTTTTAGCACATCCAAGTTAAAACTGCATTCATTTAGGTTGCTTATAAGTAATTTCAATTTTTCATGCCAGGTGGATTCCTAAAAGCACACAGTCCTGTTAAAAGTTGGCCATTTAATTCAACAGCTACCTGTGTCTGAGTTAATTTAAAATGTCATCAAGCTGTATTTTAACAACCTCTCCAAGCCTGGAGCCTGTGCTGTGCCTGTAGCTGTACAAGCACCAGTTCCAGCCTTGCTTTGGTCAGAAGATTCAGCAGTGCCTCCCTCCAAAGCAGAGCTGCTGCAGCCTGTAAGGACACAGGAGGTTTGTGATCACTCCCTGTGCTGCTGCAGGACCCCGAGGGGACTGCCTTGGTGCAGAGTTGGTGTCCTGCAACACGATCATCTCAGGGGGGTGGAGGAGAGCCCAGTGCCTGCAGCTGTACAAATAAGGGATTTAGCTGCCTTGGTTTCAAGTTTGCCAGCCAGTTTTGGTCAACTGAGTTGAAAACTGCCTGTCTTTGCTGTCAAAATGGATAGCACATATAAAAAGGTTTCAGACTTGGATTGAATTTACAACTTTTGACTAGGGGAGAATATTTTTTAAGAGTAAATCCCTTCATTTTAAGATGTAACTAAAATACAGAAAACAGAAACATCTGTTCCTCTTTAGTTTTCTAGCAACTTTCTCTTACTTACTCCCCAAACTCTTCCTTAAATTTTGTCCAAGCTATCCTGAGTTAGTATTTTTTCTCTTTAAATTGCAGAAGCAGTAGGAAAAAATTTAAGAAATATGTGCTCAGTTTCAGCACAACTCAAAGAAGCACAGTTAGAAGTTGAGAATCAAAACCATCACCTTGTCTCCCACTTGCCCAGACACAGTGATGAGGTGAACTGTAGGTTTATTAAAAGCAGAAAACTCAGTTTGAAGCAAAACAACGTCCTCAGTTTACCCCATCTGGTATGTTCACACCAAAGTACCCAGAGCCCAATGACAATACCACAGGAACTTTGTTTGCCAAAGGCAGCTTTGCAGTGCAAGAGCAAAAACACCCCCACAGGGATGCCATCCTTTCATGCATCCCATGGGATACTCTAAACATGAAGTTCTAAACCCATTTAGTAACTGGAGCTGTTAGGACTTGATAGAGTCCCTCTGAGTGAGGGAAGCCCAAAGGGGATTTCTAATTTTACTGTAATACAAAAGTCCTGTGCTTAACAGAGGAAAACTATATTTTCAACCAAAAAGAAAAAAAAAAAAAAAGAAACAACAAAAAAAAGAGAAAATACAAGGGATTTTTACTGGCAGTAAAACAGTGCAATTCATAGCTTGGTCATGAGAGCTGCTTCATGTGTAGCTGGCAGAATTTGTCAGGGACTCTCCAGCCAGAGGAGCTGGGGTGGGACCTGCACTCGAGGTGACACCATGGGGGAGCTGCCATTTCACCACACAACTTTTCCTCCATTCCAGGCTAACTTTAGGATAACATCCTGCATGCTTTCACAGGGTGCAGAGCACTGCTTCTGTTAATTATCAACTTGTGACTTCTGCTCAGTGGTCTCTGTCACCCTGTTCTGTAGCAATACTGTACGTGTAGTAAACAGATTTTTTTAGGTGCTTCCTAATCTCTTGTACAGAAGAACTGCACAAAACCTGGTTTTGAATATGGCTGGTGATAGAAAATTTATCTTGGAATCTCCTATGTGTAATATCTTTATTTCTACCAATGGTAATGTGCCCAAACCTGATTTTGACAACTGGTAGATTATGGCAGATCTAATAACCCCAAACCCCTGGAAACAGAGATATAGATGAGTCATTAATTGTCAGTGAAAGAAAATGACTGCTTCTATTTAAGCAGAGTTAATGCCATTTTTCTTTGAATAAGCTGCCAAAAGAACAAGATCACAAGCTGTTAGAAAAACAACTTGAAGAAGCTGTAGCTGTGATTTGTGTCAAGCTCAGAAGAAGGAGAAATACAGAATCTGTAGGCAAGAACAGAAATCATCACAATGGCTGTGACTCTGGGACAGAAAATAACCCACCTGTGAGAAGAGTTTTGTTCAATATTGTATCAGTTGCTAAACAACAGCATCCCATATCTATCATAACTGGGTTTTATTTATTAAAGCTGGGTAATTCCTGGTTATCTGTGCTTGGGCTTGTGGTACTTTACTTTCACCCTCCTCTAAAATAAGCAGTAGCTCTGAAGCTGCAGTGTTAAATACACCAGTCCTAAAAATTACTGTTGTAGCTTGAATCTGGCTCCCCTATTTATTGATTTCAATCACAAATGGGAGAAAAGGGGGAAGAGGTGGTGTTTAGGTTCCCAGTGTGTGGTTCTTTGATGCCTATCTCAGTTAGAAGGAAGTGATAGGGACAGGTTAGGATTTGGGGACAGGGATAGATAAAACAGATTTGAGTGTGTGAGGTACAGCCAGATGCATCTTGTTGTATGGGCTGCTTTTAGAAACTTGGATTTGTTTTCTTTCAGCCTGAGCTGCTGATAACTGGAGCTGTATGGAAGTAACTCACATTCCCAGCACCTTGCCTCCCTCCAGCTCATTCCAGCTGCTGCTGTAGCAGCTTCTTGCTGGGCAGTGGTGACAAAAACAATGCTAGGGGTGAGACAGGGGAGAAAATTGGCCTGTATCCCAGCTTGGCTTTGTGGAGAGTACAGGTATGTGTTCTGCAAAAAACACTTCTTTATTTCCAAGATCAGAAGCTTCTTGCCAGAGAACTCTTCAAAGGGCAAACCAGAGGGCAGCCAGCAGCAAAACCATTTTCTAGCTTCAGAGGTGTTCTTCTCAAAGGCCAGCATAAATCCTTGAAGCATTAAAGCTGTGAAAACAAATTGAGAGAAGAATGGAATGAAATTGTTCTTACCGAAATAGCAAGCCAGGTTCACATGCTTAGAAATAAAATTAACCAGAAGAATGCAGAAGTGACACTTCAGCTCTGCTCCGTGGTGATGAGTGAGCCAGTGCAGCTGGGGGAGAGCAGAATTATTGCCCAGCAGGGTGGCTGCTCCTGGAGGGCTCTGCAGGGACTGGGGAAGGGGAGTGAGGCTTTCCTTCAGTGGAGGACAAAGAGGTGATGCTGTGGCCTGTGTGGGGTGTGATGGAGCTGTGAGAGCCCACGGAGCAGCTGCAGCAGCTCTTTGGTTCTCTTGCTCAAACACTTCCAGCCCAGCCATGTTCTGCTGCATTACTGGAGAGAATTAACTTCTTGTAATGCTTTTTTCATCTCTGGATTTTAAGCTTCTTGACTTCTTACACGGGCATGCTTTCTGCAACTATTGTAAGTAGCTGGCTTTGCTCCCTCCAGCTCCATGTAAGCTGAGAGAATCCCAAATCTAGGAAAAATACTGAGTAGATGGACCTGATCCTCAGAAATGGGGCAGGGGGGGCAGGTGTGCTGATATCTGTGTCAGCATTTCTCACTCTTGACCTGAAGGACCACACCATATGCTGAGAAAACTAATCCAGCACCAAAAGCTGGCTTGCTTGAAAAACCTACAGACTTTTCCAAGCATTTATTTTTCTCTCTGAACTTGCCATCAATTTATTTGCAGCTCCTATTATGAGGAATTTATATCAAAACCTCAGGACACCACTTAATGCTCTTTAAAACACAACACTTTAGTTGAATTATTACTAAATGTGCCTTTGTGTTTTTTAAAGTATTTAAGAGCTAGTTAATTAGCTGGGTTGGTTTTACACTACACGTGCTCCTCACAACACTCAGCTGAAAAGCCACCATTGAATTAAATCATGGTTATTTAATCCTCAGTCAGAGATATGATGTTGATTCACATTTACATGTAACTCCTCCTACCACTCATAATTTTTATAATTTCAAAGTCAACTGTTTGTCAGTGACAAATGATTCTCAAATTAAAAGCTGTTAATTACTATTATGTACTTTGAAACTGAAAAGACCAGTGCCTTACCTAGACAGATCCTAGGTGAGCAGCTAGTTGACACCTCCACTGAGAGAACCACCACAATAACAAACTTTTTTTTTCCTCTCTTTTGAACTTCTCAGCAGAAGAAAGGTGTTGTCATCTTCACTTCAAAGGCATTGCTGATTGTTTTCCAGACTCGCTGTGGAGCTGAGATGGATGCAGAGGGTGTCCTGAAGCTCAGCCTGACCTTCTTCACATTCCAGCAAGGTCAGCACTTCATTTTTGGTTTTTCTGTTGGTGAAATTCAGCTTCACTGGAGCGACTCCTGGTTAACAGCAGTTATCAGAGTGGGAAGAAATCAGAGAGACCCAGACCAAGCTGTCAGCCCAAATATTCCTGAGAGCCCTGGTAGGGAATAGCACTGTCCCATTTTGTTAAAATGAAAGTGATGGTGATGAGAATGTTCAGAATTTGTCCATGTTTTAAATATTTTTATTCAGAGTAATACATAAAAATTGCAGAATTGCCTAGTTGAGGGGGATGATGGTCTGTAATGTACAATGGCTGCTTTTAGGCTCTCAAATTTCACATTTTGAAGCAAGAAATCTCTAAATAAATAATATATAATGATATGTAATATATAAATATATAAATTAAATAATGGATTTCATTGTTAATATAAGAACCTGTGCTGTGTATTCTAGTATGAATCCAGAGACAGGCTATTAGTTCTAAGAAAATGTTGTAGCCATTCAACCAGCAGTCCAAAAAGACGATTTAAAAGGGGTTTTATAACCCAGCTACAATCATGGAAGTGCTGGAGCTGGAAGGCACTGCCATTTGGTCACCCCTGTCCTTCCCACCACACACAGGTCACAGGACAGGGTCTGTTCCAGTGGTGTCACCAGTGAAAGGGCCATGAACCAGCCTCTGTGGGCTGTTCCACTGCATGACTGCTCCTCCTCATTGTTTCCATTGTTTGTCACAGCTCTTCCCTTTTACTCTTCACGTCCACTGCTCTTCCTGCCCCTGTTTACTAACGAGAGGGGTTTGGTCCTTTCACTCCCTGGGACAAGGGAGCTCACTGAAACTCCTCACCAGGAAATTCAGCCCCCGTGGGTGCCAAGGAACAGAGCAAGGTATTCAGAGATGTGTCTGGAGCTCCTGAGGATGCAAATGCAGTTTGAAATATCTGTCCTTAAAATGCTGATGGCTGCTTTTCAGGGCAGATCATAAATGCTGTGAGAATTAGTACCTGTTTTAGGCTCAAGAGGGAGCCTAAATATAAATCCCTCCCCTTTCCAACCACATGCTCAATGATTTTCATTGCCCCTTGCCTTTGTGCATTGGTGCCCCAGGCAAATTCCTCATCACCTGACACTAAAACAGGGATACAGGGATCTCCATCCTGTACCCTACTCTTTCCTACTTCTATTTGTGATCACTTGTGTGAAGACAGAAAAAAAGGAGAAAGATATAGCTGGGCAAAAATTCCTGATCCTTTGGGTGTCACTTCAGATTTGTGTTCAAGCTTCACTGGGAAGTTGCACCAGTTGACCTCCTTGTTGCTCATTAGTTGCCTAATGATGGGAAAATTGCAGCCTTCAATTCACAAACTCTTTGTCAAAACTGCTCTGTTCTGTTTTGGGTTTTTTAATGGTCTCATGAGTAGAGCACTTTTCCAGAGTATGACAGAATTTACTGTGTTGAATACAGTAGGTGACACTTTCAAATATTCTGGCTTTCAGCATTTAAGAAGTTGTGAGATGGGATCAGTTTGATCATCTCATCTGAGTGCTGTAAAATGTATCCTCCAGCCAAACAAACCCACCAGTAAAAAGAGTTAGTGTACTCTCTAATGCACTTCCAAAAAGTCATGAAAAAGCCAAATGGCATCAGACAGATGCATCTGGAAAGTGTTGACTGATATGTTATCAAGGTGACACATTAACCACTAATTAATGTGGTTGAATCTCATTTTGTTTAGTTGTCTCCCTGGGAATGTCACATGGAAACATGAAATGTCTTGCATGAGTCGAATTTTGGGCTCTAACTCGTGATCTTTGGCAATTAGTATTGCAGTGATGCTAAAAAAAAGTGTTTCTTTCCTACTGACTGCATCACTCATTAGCTAAAATGCTGGACAAGGAGCAAATAAGACATTTTCCTTTATATTATATAATTTAATATAAATAGCAATGCTACTTAACAGACAGAGCTGTGATCAGGAATGTCTCTCTTCACTCAGGCTGGGCTGGGGGAATCAAGATCAGAGGTTACTTTAGAGGAGGAGCAGTTACCTAAACAAACAAAAAAAACTGGAATGGAGTGTCCAAATGACTTGCCTGATGTCACATGGCAGGTCAGTGACAGAGCTGGGACTGCAGTGGTGACAAATCATGGTTTTATTCTGGGAGATGGGGAAGGAAAAGGATACTGGTTTTTAAGGAGCTCAGTGTGCATAGCTGTCCATACATCAAGTGAAAAATAGAAAGATATGCTTAATTTATCTCTTTTTATAAACTAATTTAAAGGAGAATTTAAATACTTTTCATCTTATGACTCAAAAATATTTTAAATCTAGTTTTTTACCTTAAAATTGAGACAAAGTTTCTCTTTCTTAAAGTGACACAAAAATGGGGTTTCTTTGTAATTGAAATGTTAATGTTCCA
The DNA here is from genome assembly GCA_013398075.1 of Notiomystis cincta. Taxonomy (NCBI): domain Eukaryota; kingdom Metazoa; phylum Chordata; class Aves; order Passeriformes; family Notiomystidae; genus Notiomystis; species Notiomystis cincta. The sequence goes on along the minus strand of VZRX01022122.1, from coordinate 1,129 downwards.
GTCTTTATTTTTCATTCAACTTCTCCATCAAGAGGAAAAGTTTGAGGGAATCACCACTTTAGGTAAAAAATGATCTGCAAAAAGAAATGCAAGAGGAAAAGAGCAATTAAATTCTAGCTTAAATAAGACACCTCGCACTTAAATTTCAAGAACTCTATGAGCTAACTAGGACCATGTCTATAAAGTATTTTGGTACTTTTTAATAAGGAAAAAAGAAATTATTTCATGAAACTTTGTATTTTTAAAAGTCATGTTTGTTCAAATAATGGCTTCGGCTGTCCTGCGAATGCTGTCAGTCCGAGTGTGCTGCAAGGCACTGGCTTTAAAAGCCACCATTCATTCATTCATTCATTCCTTTTGTTTGGAGGAGGCTCTCCGAGATAAGAGATGACTTTCTTTAGAAGAAGATAAAGCTCGAGGCGCTGCTTGGGCCATGTCCTTCCTCGTCTTTGCAGTGCCTGTCCCCAGGAGAGAGCCTGGAGCAGGAGGCAGAGGCTGCACAAGGCTCCTGGGGCGGTTTCTCTTTTGCCAAGTGGCAAAGAGGAGAGCACAGGGGCTGAGCAGGAGTTCGGGCTCTCCCTCAGGTGAGCCCGGTGAGCGCGTTCAGCCGAGCTCCTGTGCAGACCCAGTGGCTGCTCAGGGTGTCTGTAAATGTTTGTGCCTGGAGGATGGGGCACCAGGAGGGCTGACAGGATGGACCACTCTGCCACCTGTCCTGTTCCTCCACGGTGGGAAACCAGACCCGTGCACAAACCCCTCTCCTTGAGCTGCCCTGGTCACACAGCCAGGTCTCTCTGGGGCTCCTGTCAGCACGAAAATCCCTGAGCTGCCCAGACCTGAGGTGGACATGGGATTCATCCTCTCTTGACACGGCTCGACGATGTAGCCTCGAGCTGTGCCAGAGAAGGTTCAGGTTGGACATCAGGTAGAATTTTTCCACGGAAAGTGTTGCCAGGCATTGCTGCCCAGAGAGGTGGTGGAGTCCCCATCCTTAGAGGCGTCCAAGAAACGACCGGACGTGTCTCTGTTTGACCAGGTGTGATCGGTCAAGGCTGGACTTGGTGCCCTGGGAGCTCTTTTCCAAGCTTAATGTGACCCCCCGTGTGCGGAGCTCGGCCGGGCCGGGCCG
>VZRX01022120.1:2318-111689 GCA_013398075.1 Notiomystis cincta | reverse complement strand
TTTTTTTTTTTTTTTTCTTTTTTTTATGCTTATGTCCAGCCAGTGAGGAAATAAATATGTGAAGAAAGAATACTATGGAATGTTAACTTCACTGCTGTATTTTCTTCCTTTTATCATGCCCCAAGATTCACTGAAGTTGATATAAATTCACCATGCCTTATTTTAAAAAGCATAACAGAAAGGCATTCTTCCTTTAAGAGTCAGACTGTAAAAGGTGATTTTCTTTCACTCAGTTTGGTTTAAGCCTGTAAAAAGCATTAAGTGAAAAATCTGATATATTTGTTAGGGCATTTATTGCATTACTAACTTATATTTTCAGTTCTCAGTGAAAGGTTTATAGAGAGCATAAACCTTGAAGAGTTTTGTTCAGGATTAAAGTTATATTTTCTCCATTTTCTGGTGAAATAATAGCTCATAAAATGATTGGGGTGTTAGTTATTATTTTTAGCTCTGTTTATTTTCCAAGGTTATTCTGTTCAACTTGCTGAGGTGCACACAGACAGCCTTTAAAAAACATTCACCTTGATCAGAAGATTCACGCCCCTTGAAGAATTTCAGAATAATCAAAAGCTTCTGACTGGATGTCACCACTGTGCTGTTTTTCTTCATTAATTGCACTTACAGCAAACAAAGATCTTCCAGTAAACTATAAATCTGGCATATTCACTAGTGGTCTGTTGTGGTGTAAGTAATGCACTATCTCTTCCATAAGTAGTATCTTTAATACTGAGCTAATTGGGCTGCAGAAAGAATTAAAATAGTTGATTGGTAGTGGCATGTAAAATCAAAAAGACATAATTGCTAAATTATTTCTGGGACAAAATGGTAAGGCATGTTGTCATTAAAATTTCTTAGGAAATACTTTTTCTGGGAAATACCTGTATCTAAGAGAAACTGCTGAAAACTGAGTGAAGTAATGTGAATTACTTAAGTAGTCTTCTTTTAGTTTAATGACTTAGTTCTGATTTTAAACAGTAGCAAAATGTCATACCCAGCAGTCATGCTTCCTGGAATATCACAGTCTCAGAATTCCTAGGAATTAAGGAAGTTATGTGATCATATCACAGAAAACCACATTCTCAGTAGCTTAGGGTATGTTATCACTGGACATGCATTGTATGTTTGCTGTTTAAATAAGCTTTTCCTCACTGTAATGTCTACCATGTAGACTCCATACTTCTTGCTTCAGTTGATGCTCCAGCATATGTTATTCTGGCAAAGAGATGCCAAGCATGAAATGTAAACCTTACTCTGTAAGGTCAGAATTAGAAGGGACAAGGAGAAAAAATATCTGCAATATTGTCAATGAACAGTATAAGCAATCTTCCTGCCCAAAGTTCTCAAGAGTTGGTGCTGGGTTTCTTTGGAAGGTTTCCCAGCTCAGCATATTTATTCTGAGGCATCAGAGCAAGAGCTAGCCTTGGTGCATGTCAGGATGTAGAAAGACAAAACTCAGGATACTTTTAGGTTTGCTGTGTATTGACTGATTCTCCTTAAGCTTAGCCTTTAAACATCAAATCAACAAAATCACTTTTTAAAAGTGGTGTGTTCTGTAATGGTGTTAATGTTCTGCTTCCTCCATGAAGCAGACCTTCCAAGCTGGAAATCACAAGCATCATTAGGTGAAGAAATACAGTAATACATCTGAAACAGACAATAAACCACATGAAATGTAGTGCAGAAGAGTCAGGGAGAAACAGACTCATATCTAAGTTTTTGTCTTGAGTTGTATTTGATGATGACACATACAAATGATCAAGTTGTAATTGAGCATAATTGGCTATTGTCAAAAGTGAACTGCCTTGAGAGGTTGGATCACTTCATTGTCTAGCTTAGGTGTGACCAAACTCAGTCTCTGGAGCCTAATGTGACTCATGAGCAGTTTAAGCATCTTAATTCTCTGTTCTGAGAAGTTCAGGAGCTGCAACTGTAATTTTGGTTTAGGTACTGGGTCAGTAGATTCTTTTAAAAATTTACCAAGTATATACCATTATATACCTAGGCTACATCTATATTCATTAAAATAGAAAGCCTAGTTGTCTATATTGTCAGAAGCTTAATTTTTTCATTAAATGCTATTCATCTTGGCTGCTTTCCAACTCATGGTATCTGTGCAATTGTCAAGTGAGAATTAGTTCAGATGGGCCAGGATTATTATTGCCTTCCTGGAATGCACTGAATGGACTTACCTCCACAGCTTTCCAAATGGGGCTCTGACCTCTGCTACCTCGACATTAGCAGCAATGCCAGGGAATCAAACACTGACACTGTTATTTTTATCAGTGAATTCTTATAATTGGTTGTCATGGCCTTTATTTTAATAATAAATATTTTGACCACCTTTTTGGTACTTTGGTGGATAAGACTGCTCATGCTGTAATATGGTAATATGGATAAAGGGAATCAAACTAATTTTTAAATTTCCAAAGAGGTCGTTTCATACCCCACTGTGGAAGTCATCAAGACATGGAGTGCAGTGTTGTGCAGGAGCACAGAGCAAGGACAGACACTGGGAGCAGTATAGCCATGTTAGTGCAGGCTGTGTCCAGCCTGGCTCATCCAAGAGCAGGAAGTTGTGCTAACATGGCAGTCTTGCTTCTATTCAGGTGCTGAGCTGGAAGAGTACAATTAAAGTGGTGGCCTAGGGAGCCTGGAGACTGGATTTTCCCACCCTCCATGTGTAGAGGGCTTGGTGTTTCTGAACCTGAACTGTTGTCAGCATCTCAATTTGGGAGGAGCAACAGGAGCATCAGGTGTTTGGAGACATGTCTTTTCCAAGGAATATGCACAACCCAGGGCTGCTGTTGGCAGCCCCATGCAGGTGTGGGGTACAATCCCAACAGTGACATGTCACAGTGGCTCTGCTTGATTGTATTATGTACTGGGTAGTTTGGCTTGAAGGACCTCTATATTGTGCTGTAGAACAAATTCTGTGTTTTGAGATTGAGTAGCAACAAGTAAAACACTGCTTCAGCGAGCCCTCAAATGGTTCTGTCTCTCTTTGTTCATCAGTTTTAGTCCTCGATACCCTTGGTGTAAAACACTGGAAAAATAGTAACATCTTTGCTCTGTTAGATTCTCATCTTGAGGTGCTGCTTTATGCCTTCATCTGTATCAAAAGCTAAAAGCCTCACATCAAAACTCACGTTCACTCGTTGTGGAGGTTTCTTGATGGCTGAACAAACCGTGCAGAAGCTCCGTGGCGGCGCCGGGGCGCGCCGGGAAGCGGCTCCTGCCCGCTCCGGCGCTTTGAAGACGGTAGGTGTCCTCGGCATGGCAGCAGCAACACAAGGGGCTGGTGGAGCTCCTGGAGAGGAAATGCTGCTCAGGAAGGGCCTGCTCTGACTCCTGTTTCACATAGCTGCTGCTGCCAGGATCACGTGTGTATTCAGAGCTGTAAACTGTCAAGGCACATGAGGGCATTTCTGTATCAGCTGGTTGGAAGACAATGAATTTGCCAAGAAAGCTTTACCTACAATGCATGGTGTTGTACAGATCTGTACAGAACTGGGGAGAAGCTAAAGCCTCAGATGAGGGGGAAAGACTGCTGTCCTCAAGCAGACTTGGGTGAAAATGGGGAATAAAACCATTGTGGAAGTGTTTTGGGAGGGGAGGTAGTGCAGGGACTGTACAGGGGCTCTGTTGTTGAGGGGACCAGAGCATCCTCTGTAACATGAGCTGCGAGGGTTGCCACATGGCCTGCCTGATTTACACCAGTTTGTTAGTTCTCTTCATGCCATTAAACTTTAAACTCTGCTAAATGGTGTGCTTGTTGAGGTTAACTGTGGTTTTGTCTTTCAGCACTTCAAGTTGCAGGAGCTTGCTTAGAATAAAGAATCAGCTGAGATTTCCAAAGGGAATTAGGTGCCTCACTCCTCTAGGCCATGCTGGAAATGCCAGTTGAGAAATGAATTAATGATACACTGCGAGAATCATATCTTCACGTGGAAAATGTGCACAGTAAATGATTTTTGCTTTGGGAAATATTTACCTCATGCTGCCAGGAGCATATAGACAGCATATTATCTCCATTTGTTTTAATGCCCATTTGTCTTAATTATTAATGTGAATTTGAACTGCCTTCTTCCTTGCATTTAAAAGGAAATCACCCCAAGTTCAGAAGTTCACTGCACATGCCCCAAACTTTTTTTTCCTTAAGAGCTTAAACCAAACTTCAGTGATCTTAGTCATGTTCTGCTTGACCAAATACTGACCTTCCTCTGCAGTAGAAAGACATTTAAGCCTGTTTTCTGAAATTAAATCAAATTCTTGTAATCCAATGAGATTTACAACTGCTCAAGTCTAGTCAGATTCATATATGTTTCAAGCGAGACAGGTTCATATGGTGTTTGTTTTTCTTGAGCTAAGGCTGTATATAGCATTTGGTTAAAATTGAAAATCAACATGTTTCACAAATGTCATCAGGTAGGTGTGTAAAAATATCCCCGGTATTTCTCAAAACAATATCTACGTATTATTTAATGCTCCCTGCCAAAGGTTTCTCTGTATTTTGCTGTACACCACATTTTCTGAAAGTATGTGTGCTGTCATGGCTAGTAACTGTTCCTCAGTGATTAGTGTGACAGTAAGTGAAGCGTGAATATTGAGACTTGCCATATCATGCATGCCAAGTTCCTATATGGCCCAACTGCTGTGAGACAAAACATGCTATTATGTTTTAGACACAAAGCCATATTGTATGAAATTCCATCCTGTCTCGTACTGAAAGAGGTGTATTTAAAAATGAAATCTTTTTTTTTTTCTTCAGTTCTTTTTGTTAACTTCTGTATTAGGTATTTAACTACTGAACCCCATCAGAAAATTTAGCCTTTGTCTCTGTTGTGGAATCAAATTTCAAACTTAAATCAGACAAATTGTTAATTGTTTTAAGGAGGATATTTTAAAGAGACTTGGCAAAAAAACATTTTTAAAAAAGAGAGAAACAAAGCAATTGCTCCAATGTTCCAACCATGGAGGTTATGCACTAAATGGGGTTTTCCAAGCAGTTCTGATGTAGCAGATGTAATTTTAATGCATCTTCATACAGTACATTTTTCATAAGGAAAGAATAGCTTGTCTTTAAACAAAGCAGCAAAATTAGTCATGCATTCCAGTAAGGCATCAGTTTTTAATACTGACAACCTTAGGAGACACATGCATGTGCTTTCTGCAGTGCCCATTCATTTCCAGAGGTGACCTTTGCAGAAGGCATGAGTTCTGGAGAGGAATTTTTTCACTGCTGTGCAGAGTTCCATAAACAAAATTAGAATTTTAATGTAGAACTTTAAAGATACAGCTGAGCTGGGTGAAAGGGGTGATTTGATCCATGAGTTACTCGGATGATCTTCTTTGGCCTGTGTTACACAAGAGCTGACACTTGATCTTTATGTTCCCTTCTGAGTTTAAAATCTATAAATGCTTGGAAACATAATACTAATAATGTAACAACTGGAATCTTCAAAGCACTGACAAACAACTAACACCAACCCCACACCCCCAGCACTACTTGGAATGTGATCAGGGCAGATAGGTCTAATAATTATAGCAGATTGAACTGTTTTTGCAGACTATGCAATGAATTTAGTCCTTTCTATTTATTAATTATAAAACTGGTTCTAATTATGACTGATTTATTCATAATTATTTAATTAGTTGATGTGATTATTTTGCAGCCCTAGATATTTTTGTTGGATTTCTATTGTATTACTGTATAATCTGCTGATTATTTGGTGTCTATCTTTGGTTTCTTGACTGATTTCAGTAGAGAAGTATATTTTTTGTGTCTAAACTGGGAAGGTGACTTTGGCTTTCTAAACCATTCCTACTCAAAACACTTTAAATTTGTATTAGTTCTTCTTGCAAGAAGATTTAGCATTATGCCAGGTACACTGGTGACCATTAGTGCAGTCAAAATGTCAGCATCACTCTGTTTGAGGAACTACAGATGTCATCCATAATTTCACCTGCAAGTCAGAATTTGTTAAGGTTTGAATGTTATTTTCTTTTGCCTTAACTTATTAGCATCTCCACTATATATATGGATCAGCCAAGGAATGGTGTAATTCTTATATTGGAGAGTAATATTTCACTACTTAAGTGATGGCATTTTTATGAATTAACAGTAGTTCTTATTCAAGACAGAGCAGGTTTACTATAGTTCCTAAAAAGCTTGCAGCTACTTCTGTGGGGAAAAATTACATTGGTGAAATGGTTTGACAGAACCTCTGAACGATTAATTGGTGCAGGGGGGATTAGGACTGAGGCCTCACAGACTCCATATAATCACCATTCCATGGAAATTTTGGATGTGTAGAAGACTTAATACCAATTCTCCTTAATATTTACCCCTCCTTTTCCTTTTCTTCATTAATAAAAACCTTTCGTCTTGGTATTTTGCTGTGTTCTGTAATGAAATTATTCATAATGTCACAAAAGTTTAATGAACAGTTTCAACAATCTTATAGTTTAAATAGTCTGGAATTATTCTAATTTATGAATGTAATTTATAAGCAGTGAGTCTTTCATTCAAGATGTTTTTCTTTTGTCACAAACTGAACATGAAAACAGAAGAAAAATATGCCCATCAGAATCACTGGAGTTCAGCATCTGTTTAACCTGAAATAGCAATTCTGAAATCTAATCCTGGGAAGTCAATGAGATTATGAGTGATGAGATACAATGTCATAAAGTGGTCAGCACTGCTAAGCAATTCATCTCTGGCTAATTTCTGGACGTCTATCCTGCCAGTTATCAAGAAGAGATCAGATAGGCACAATATTCCAATTTCCATCTAACATACAGTTGCTAGAAATTAAAAAGACAGCCAGTGGCATATCTTTTGAATGAATGCAAGTATCAGCATGTCATACATATGGCAGTACATAATTTAGGATAGATGCTTTTTCACACTGACTAAAGTATGGACATGGACAAAAAGTTGTGTCTGTGACATTGGTAACTTAAAGTTCTCGCTGTAGTAACCTTTTTTTTATTATTTATTTAGTGTATTCAGTGTTGTCTGTTAAAGAGACAGTTTTCACCTGTGCCTATGCTGATTCATATAAATTATGCCATGTCAGCCCAAAAAAAGAGTAATGCTGTTTAATCCATCTTCTTGAATTTTTTTCTGGAAGGCCATCTTGAGCTGAAAGTGAATATTAGCATGAAACATGCTGTAGGATTTTTGATTTTAGAGGATATCATAATCTTTTTCAAATGTTGTGTTGTTTTGGACTGCAATCTATCTACTGCTTTTGGGAAACCAGTGCATCGAAAAAGCCTTTTCTTGACTTTGGTGTTTACCCAGTGAAAGATCTTCACTGAGCAAAGACATGGCTGAATTTATGAATTTATGAAGTTTCCTAGTAATAATAGCAATATGATGTTGACAAGATTCAGCATGGGGGTTTTTTGACTCCATATTACAAAAAGTTTGGTGGCTTTGGAAATTTAGGAGGCAGCTATAGCTTACTAGACCCAGGCCACATCTTGCTGATTAACATTTTACTCTCTCCACTTCAAGTCTGTTACTTTTAGATTATATTTTCTTACAATATTCCCAAGCATTTAGCTCCCAGTGAAACAGTAAGTTTTCACAGATTTCTGTAGGAAGCTTAGAAAAGGTAACTCACTTAAATTTAATGTTTGCATTGCATTAACCCTTAATGAAGAATCAACTCCCTTCCATGTGAGAATAGGAACAAGGAAGAAGTCAGTACATCCTAAAAGACAAATGTCTTTGTGAAACATAATGCATGTGTTGCGTGCTAAGCATCACTGGATTTTAAAATTTGATACTTCTCAAAGTTGTGTGAATGTTGCTGTTACTGTAAGCTTGGATTTCATGTGCTTAGATGGTAATAAGCATTTGTTTCCAGCACTGTAAATTTTCAGTTTGTCAGTATGCTCAGTAAAATGTAAATGGAAGGATCAAACCAGTTGCTTTCAAGATGCTGCTGCTCACGATGCTTTAGCATACTAGGCAGGGCATATGTGATATGCTATATTATATGCTCTGTAGTTGTAAAATTTGTATGGATTTTGAGCTGTCAATACAGAAACAATTCATCAGCTCCCTAACCTGAGGAACAGCTTTCCTGGCAGCGCTCCTGGCCGTTAAGACTTGGTGTTTCAATGTGCTGACTGGAGATGGAATTAAACAGAATTGTGAACAGAATAAGGACACTGTTTTTCAGAAAAACCTTGTTTGTGTTTCAGGCTGAGCTGTGTGAACCATGCAGAAGATCTAGCCTCCAAACTGCTCCAGTGCTTCCCAAAGAACAGATTGTCAGCACAGGCAGCTCTGAGCCATGAGTACTTCAGTGATCTGCCCCCACGGCTATGGGAGTTAACTGATAGTGAGTATAAACCCCTCCAAATCAATTAGAAACAAAGATTCTAGTTCAGGCAGATGCATGTGTGTTTGCTGAGCCTCACATGCAGACAGCTTCATGGACACACACACAGAGCCACACACAAAATACGTGACTGCAATTGTGTGGATTGAAATTACATAGTTAGCTTGACACAGGACAAAATGGATTTTTTTTTTTTTTTTTGCTATCTCTGCTCTGCAGTCTGCAGCCTGCTATCTTTGTATTTGATTATGTGTGGAGCCAATAGAATTCTCTGAATTGTCATAAAGCAAAAGGAAAAATGCAATTTACATATTTAGTGCTTTTCACTTTATAACATACAGTACTTCTTAACTAGCTGCAGCACACAGGATAAAAATCCAGCTGTGTTTGATTCACAGAATTTCTGTGTGTTATAACAGTCACCTTTCAGAAAGGACTGGGCATTCAGAAGGCTGAGAAACACAAAGTAAACAATCAGTTAATTTGCTGAATTAGACTGTACGAAGAGGATGGCAGATGATATTCTTAACTAAGAATGCTTTCACTACTTACATACATCCTTTTGCTTCTTTTATTAAACAGAATGCATTCCAGTTGACTTGACAGAAATGTTCCTATCATCATGTATGCTGTCAATTATCTTTTTAGTAATTTTACATCATTTAAATCGTAGGTCTGTATGTTGTTTTTAGTGTTAAAAGCACATAGCTATTTATTAAACAGTATCATGAATGGTATTTTTCATTCAGAGAAGATTCTGTTATTAAAAAAGGAAATAACAGTCAGCATTGTGCTTTAACTCAATATGGTGAAGAAATGCATGCTTGCATTACAGCACTGTATGTTCTTCTCTGTTTTCAAACATGGATCCATTAGCAAAAGACCTGGATCCAGTACCTCCAGGCAGAAAGTTCAGAGATGCAACAATGGAACATGTGTGTGCAACTATGGCTGATTTAAAAGTTTGCTTCTAAAACTCAAGCTCTGTTTCTGAGTATCCATCCACAATAGAATCTGTTTACAGCATTGTTGGTACAAAACCTTTGGTCTTCCTAAAGTTTATCTTTTCCATCCTACAGCTGTAGCAGTCACATTTTGGTTCTGGGCTTGGCTATCCAAATACCCTGCTCACAGCTCTGCTCTGAAGAGCACTCTCACATTTGTAGAATATGAACATGAAAATCAAAATAGTGCCAATAATTTCTGTCCATCACTGTCATAGACTGTGTTCTTGCTCTGCAAAAAGACTCCCAGTTTCCTCCTCTGCCATGGTGACCCACAACTCAGTTTGCTGACTGTGGTACTTCATGAGCAGAAAATTTAAATGTTCTGTGTAAATTAAAGCTGCTGTTGAAAGTCTGCCTTTGCAGAAACTGATGCAAAGAGATTCTTTTCTTCAGGACTAATGAAACATCAAGAATGCCAGTTCATTTATCCCATTTCCACTAAATGGAAAACAAAAATCACTCTGCAGTGGTGACATCTCAATCCTTCTGACTGTGTGATTTAGTCTAGCCAGGATTTTGAATTCTGAATTCTGCAGTAGTACTTTTCTGTTAATATGGACTTATTACCCACTTGCCACTTAGTTTATCAGTCAGTGGTTAAATCCAGTTCTATCAGTGAAGTAAATGCCTACACATTATCACTCTGCAGCAGGCTGCCAACAGAGACAGTCTTGTCCTAGTCATTAACAAGCACAATGTATGCAGAACACCAGAGGGGAATTAAAACCACAAAAAATACCTCAGGGTGGTATTTTTAATATGAGAATTTAATTTGTAATTTCACAGATTAAGAATTTTGGCTGCATTAATCCTTTTATCAGCTCACAGCAGGTTATTTGCAGAAGCATAACCATAAGGCGATATTCATTGGCAGAAACACGTCTTTGCATAACGTTAAACATCAGGAGCAGTGAAACCTTTTGAAGGGGGGAGAATAAAGATGAAAAATCATTATATTTTAAAGCAAGGTTCTTCTAAATGCCTCCAGTAAAATTTTGAGTTACAGAAAGACTATTTCTGTGTCTAGTAGATAATCATTATGAAGCATAAATCCAGATGCAAGAAAGGACAATCCCAGTATCGAATACTACAATCATTTCTATTTAGTATGGCTTGGATATACTTGTAAACATATTTACAAAACAAAGAAATCATATATTTTGGAGAGTTGGGAAAATGTTTACAGTGTAGTGAAATTACCAGTTTTTGTGATTCTAGTTCTCTGTGCTAATATTTTACATCAAGAAACACTATTGATAGTTAATTAAATATAGTTATAAACATATTGAGTCTTTATGTACAAAAAAAATCACTACTTTCTAATTCAGACACCACTGTGAGTTTGCAAATCTCTGTAGTGAATAGTATTCATCATGGAATATATTTTGTCTGATTTGGTCCTAATGCTGAATTGTAAATTTGGGGATTTAGCACTAAAAATGAGGGAAAGACTCATATGTGGCTAGAAAGGCAAATGGGATGAATCAATCAAATGATTTTCCATCAGAAAATTCCTTCCTTGGAATCACAGTATTTCACAAAAGTATGGTGACTCTGCCTACACTGAAAAAATAGAAATGAAGTGTGTGACTTTCTATTCTGGTTTTGACCTTTAGTACCATGTATTTGTATTCTGTGTGATACTTTACAGTAGGATTTTTTAATGGGGTTTATTTAAAAAATGTGTGCAAAGTTAGTTTATGTGAGAAACACAATATTGCTTTTTTTACTCAGCTTAGTTTCAAGTCAAAGCATAATTTCAGTTGGGTTGGAAGTTCAATTTCAATAAGCTCTGTCTAAAAGGTAGCCACTTTCAGTTTTTGAACATAGTACATTAAAAATGTAAGAGTAGTGCAGTTCTGCTAAAACCAAAGCAATTTATGATGCAGCAAAGCTTTCATTCATCTCAAAACTGAGCAGTAGTCTATAGATTAATCCTTTTTACGAAATATGTGTATTTGTTATTTTCTATTAAAAAAGATCAGTCCTCCCACTTTTCTACCTTTATATTTGAGAGCTCATATTCATTTATCTGCATAGAACGTCTGCCATTCACAATGTGTATTACTGAGGATAGGAGAATAAGAAATGCAACTTGAGATGCCAAACTACTAGTGGGAAGGTCTGTGCATAAAATATGTCTTTTAAAGACATATAGAGGAAAAGGTAATTCCAAAAACTTATAGATATGCCAGTTGTTAGTGCAAAAAATAAATCTCTTATGGTCCTGATTCATTCTTTAGCATTTCCTTATGGGATCATGCAGTGGCAGCTCTCTTGAGGATATTCTTATATGGAGGTTTGTTTTCAGGAGGTGGTAAAGTCATCGATTTTTCCCCATCAGATTGAGGCATCCTAAGTCAAAATGAGTTTTCATATTATCATTATGTTAGTCCTTAACCATTTGCACTTTGATTCCTGTGATTATTATCATCATGTCTCCTAAGAATTAGTTGCCTGGTGTGGCATTGAAGTCATCAAGGTTTTTCTAGCTCATGCAGAATATGATTGCTTCATATAAAAGATTTTTGAGTTGTGGGGATATTTTTAACAAGCCTAGTTGTCTTTAGTAATTCAAAAAAGAAAATCAAACAAGATAGTTCAGTTCTACTGATATCAAGATTCTGAAGATGTAATATGTGATATCAAATTATTGAAAAACCTTGCTAGATGTTTTACCTTCTTATTTGCAAGTTCTCTTAGCAGAAATTTCAAAGTGGAAGGTTATATAGTTGTATAGTGGCATAGAGGACAAATAAACAATCTAGAAACAGGTTTTTTTGGAGATGCATGCAGCTAAGAATGTTTGTATCATACAACATCATAACGCACTCAGCTTCTTTCCATTCAGAATTTGTACAGTGCTTACTTGCAGAAATAGGTGGTATACATATTTACTGTGTTGTGGTTGCCATATATATTAAATAATTATTTTTAAATTGCTGCTTTTACTGCAAAAAGAAATCAAAGGTTCTGAACTGACACTTTTTTTTACAGTGTCTTCTATTTTTACTGTACCGAATGTAAGATTACAGCCAGAGACTGGAGAGAGCATGAGAGCCTTTGGAAAAAACAATAGTTATGGCAAAGGTGTATCAAACAGCAAACATTGAAGAATACCTATGTTCACAACTGATAATGCAGGTAAGAAATGATTATTGGAGAGGATATCTTTGAAAATGTTCTTTAGTTATCTTTAGAGAAACAAAATACAAAACTCAACTGCACATCCATGTGCAGGCTGATACTATTTTCACAATTTTACAGTCCATCTGTAGAGTCTAAGTTCTGAGCAGGAATGAGTGTCACTGACAGGTTGAAAATATTGCAGAAGTTGGTGTTAGTATATTAAACAGTAGTTTGCTTTTTATTTGGACTGACACTTTTTTTTTCCCCCTGGTAACATAGGCAGAGAGAAAATACCTCTTGCCAGTTGTGTGGTTAAACTTTGGGGCAAGGATCAGAAACTCTATGATTCTATGATTTAGGGTCCCTCACAATGCTAACCAATCTATGATTCTCTTATTTAGTAGGTTGGTAGTCTTGATAGCAGAGGGATGTTCTTGATAAAGAGGTGCTGTCATGTTGGTGGTTATGATCTGTATCACTGCATCAGCTACTACTGGTTTTGTTTAACCATAGTCATTCAGCAGTGAAATAGTGTTATGACTTCTGCTATTCTAAGAGCAGAACAGAAGGCCATGTTACCAAATTTCAGCAAGGGAATGGTGGAGTTATATCATGGCATGAATTGTCTTCTGCCCATGTGCACCACCCCAGTGTTTGTTCAGTGGGATTTAACACTTGGCAGACTCTTCCAGATTAGCAGTACTTCCTTATATATCTGCTTTGCTAATTATGCTTCTCTAAATGGTTTCATACCACAGTGTTTCACAAAATACCTAAAGAACAGATTCTTTTCATTCAAAAAAAAAGCAAGGCCTGCCTTTTTTTTTGCTTGTTTATTTTTAAAGACACAGTTGCTTTTGCATGTTGAGTCCATATAACAGTTTGTTACAGAAGTTCTAGGAGCTGAGATAAATGCACATGCTGCTCATGTGCCTGTTTGAAGAGATAGGCTCATATAAATGTAGTTGATATTCACAAAGTCTATATTTAGCTAAGTCTGCTTTTTACAATATCAGATACATCTTTCTGTCATGAATTACATTTGGGTTTACTATCATATGCTTGTGTACAATTGGGTTTTTTAACCCTGTAATGTTTTAGAGTCTTTGCCTGACAGCAGTGACTACTGAAAAACTGGCATGAATAGATTTCGGTGCTGACAGCCTGCCCCAGTTTTTACACAAGCTCTCCACCAACAAACCATTTAAGATTCTCTAATGTCAGAAATTAGGCTGCCTCAGAGCAGTCTGTTTACATCTTTATTGACAAGCTAATCCCTACTTTTTCCTGGGGCTGTGTCCCTGCAGACATCTCTTCAACCTTGTCTGTTCTAACGTGACATATCATCCATCTAAAGTATATTTAGAATGTGCCCATCTGTGCTAAAGACCTTTTGTGCAGAAGCTTATGTAGAGAATCTCAATTCTCATGTACAGAATCTCCTTTCTGTTCCTTCCAAATAAATGCAATTTTTCATTTATAAAATATGTAATGGAAGGTTTTTGTAAATGAGCATGTAAAATAGTACAAAAGAGAACCATTGGATTATTCTTAGTGAATATCTATTTGAGCAGGTATAAAATTACTGTTTTAAAATTTTATATGTGAACAGAAAGAGAAAACCAAATGTAGTCTTTACATACATCACTGTACTGTTATGGCTGCTCAATCACATATTTAATACAGAATAGAATGTTTCACTGTGAAAGGTCTGAAACCACTCAGCAAATGTTGTGGTGTGTACATTATTGATTACAGTTTTCCAGTGTGGCTTGGGACTTTGTTCTGTTAGGTGCTTACAGTGCAATAAGAGCTCCCTGCTGGAGTACTTGACTTGTGCCATGAGGTGGGGACCAGCAGATAATGCTGGAAAAGTATTAGTACCAAACAGAGGTCCTCTTACTTGTACCATGTGCAGAGCTGGGGATTAAGGAGGCAAAACTAAAAAACACAGGGAAGCAGGAGAACTGTGGACATGGGAAATGGATGTGAGCGAGGAATTATTAGAATGGGTGGAAACCTTTAAAGGGATGAGACTACCAAGCAAGTAGAGGTGTGAGTCAGTGTGGAAAATGAAAGGAATGGGGAAAAGAGACTGCAGTTTTGGCAATATGAAAAGAAGATCTGGTGAAGGGCAGGTGGCTGTGATTTTAAGCAGCAGAGTAGTGACTGGCAAGTAGGATGTTCAGTCAGTAAAACGGTTGAGTTATGAGTCAGTTCTTCTAGCAGAAGACTAGAGTTGCAGTCAGCAGGAGAGTAGCATTAAGGAAGGGGTATTTATTACAATATTTTCTCAAAGTCTCCATTCACAAGGCTCAGTGAAGCAAGGAGGTGCATGAATAGCAAAAAGAAAGATAGTAATAGCTCTCCAGGGCCATAAAATTAACAGGTGAACAAGGCAAATAGAATTAGAGGGATGGAAGCAAACAGTACAAGATATTAAATTATCAATAAGCATGACTGGATAACATCCCAACTAGTGGGATAAGGGAAAAACAGAAGGGGCAAATATTGCAAGGAAATAGATCTGATTATTAAAAAAAACCCCAAACCAAACAGCCATAGCAAACAAATATTTCTAGCTTGCCTCCTGGACAAGATAGGTACATATGCATTTTACTCAACTTTGTGGGTTGACTTTATGCATATATAGAGGTATCAGGGAAGTTAGGAAAGGCTGGAATTTTGAGGTATTCCAGTATCATTCCAGAAGCTGTGAAAGAGAAAAATCTGTAGATAGTTGCTCAGTAAATCCTCTGACACGTGTGTAAAGGAAAAGTTTTATTTTTTATATATCTTTATACATTTATACATTGTAAAGGAATTTATTAGAGAAACCCACAAAGAAACACAAACAAGGAACCATCTTCAACCATCTCCAGAACCTAGACCNCTTCCCTTCCTTTCCTTTCCTCTCTTCTTCCCTCCCTCCTCTGCTTTTGGGGTAAAATAGGAAACAAAAATTGAGAGACCCAGTAATGATACTGTGCCAAATCTTTATGTGATAAGAAATTATCACCTCCTGCTGTTCTTTCACATACTTGCCAGATGTTACTGCCCTGATAGTGCACCCACTGAATTAAATCCACTTTTCTTTAGGGTTTGGAAGGCAAAAAGATTAGGAGAGGAATGGCTGAACTCATCTGCTAACTTTGGAAGTAGCAATCTCTGGCAGATTGGTGAGGAAGAGGGACTAAAGGCAGTAAATTTGTAATTTGCTCCATCATCATTGATTAGAGCTTGTCTTAAGCCCCCAGAAACTGTTAAAATACTGTAGTGCTTCAGCTACCTGTCTGCAACTCAGAAATCAATGTAACACTTGTAAAAGCAGTAGCCTAGGACATGTTTCTGAAAACTTAGATAATGTCTGTCAGACTTGGACTAGTAATAGGGTCTTTGTGGACCACACTGTGTCATTGTCTTGGGCTCCAAGAAGAGACAACACATTTATTGCAGTGCCCATGGGGAAAAACCTGACATTTGGAGTTAGCAAGGTCAATGCTGAGGCTGCTCTCTACTGGAGAAAATTAGCAAATATGTGGTAATGAGCATCACTGCACAAAGAAGAATCTGTCAGCAGTGAATTAGATGGCGCCTTTTGACCATATCTAAGCATCTTTAAAGTTTTGTGATAAAGCAAAACATTTTTATTTTGTGCCTGATGGTTTTTATTGTTTTTTTCTCCATGGGGAGGAAGCATCTCTGTGGAAGCATTCCTCATCTCTACATGTCTTGTTGAGTTATACTGTGTATACTATAGTCATCCATCTTTACAGATCCTGTTTTATTGAGACAAGAGATGGACCCTGAGAAACTCTAGAGCTCTGTTTTCATTTGACTAGTGGAATACATGGCTAAAGCTTGTTCCTCTCTGGAAAAGGATGAGTCAAATAGTAATTGAAAAGACAAGGCATTACCTGATACCAGATAGCACGTGATGTTTTCTTGTGGTGATTTGTAATCCCCAGTTCCCATTGGTGGGCCAGAGACACGAGATGTGTTTCTGGCCTATTGTCTGCTTCCTGGAGCCAGCAGGGACAGCTTCATTCAGGATGGTAACACCATATGCTTTTAAAGTATTTAACCTGTATTACCATAATGAGATCCCCTGGCTTTCTAAATCTCTTTGACAATTCACTGAAGCAAAACAAAAAGTGGTCTTTATTTGTACTGCTTCAGCACATGCACATGCACCCGAGCAACCCTGAATTTCAATCGCAGGATGCGGAATTCTTTCTTCTGTGTCCATTTAAGCCAGCAACTGACACCAGCCGGGCCAATTGAAGGGATGCTGGCGTCATTCAGGCCAGCTCAGCTGTGTGAAGCACAATAAGGCTGAGGAGGTGACAGTTACCACCACAATGGCAAAAAGTGCTGGTTGTTTGGTTGCTTCTGACCGGGTGTGTTCGGCCGCGCAGAATCGTTATGTAAAAGTAGCTTTTTCTCTTTGCTAGCTACAGAAGTGACTGTTGTTGCATCCCCATCCAAATAGGTTCATTTTTGCTTGTCATCCTCAGTTTTACATTTATAAATTGTTTAAGAGTGTCTCTTCAGCACTGCTGTGTGGGAACATAATTTTTTGCCTGCCTTGCCCTAGTCAAGCCACAGGGAAGCTGTAGTCCAGCAGAGTGTGTGTCCAGCAGTCAGCATTGAAAAGTCATTTTCATTGACTACTCCCCTGCATTTCCTCTGTTCTGGGTATCCCAGTGTTGCTAAACCAGTGTGGAAAACCAGATACTGTGCATCTAAGTGTTCATCTGTGCAGCTTCTGGGGATAAAACTGTAGTAATTACAGTGGAGAAAGGTCTGCATAAAAGAGAAATGCTGGACTGAGAGACTGCGTATCAGCCAGATTTTGTCACTGTTGATTTAATCAAAAGCTGAAAGTAGCCAGTAGTGCTTTATATGTGTGAAATCTTGAAATTCAGTGTAAAACCAGATTGGGAGAGAAAAGCAGAGCTATAAAAGCACAGCAGTTACCAGTTTAATATTTTAATGCATTTTTTTAATAGATGGATTCAGATATATGTGTATAAACAGTCATTGTGCTGCTGCATTTGAAAAGATGGAAGCCTAAGCACTGAAGATGGGAGGTTCAAATTTCTCTTGCATCTTTTATTGCCAGACAGTGTCTATACATGAATGTTGAGGGTCAGTTTAATTATTTAACTAATACTGGATTTGCATAAATTGGCTTTCCTGAAAAGGCTAATCAGATGCAGTTGTGGTGGGCAGCTGAAAGCAATTTGGGTTTGAGTCCAGTAATGATAGTACTAAACAGAGTTGAAATTGTAACATCAATTTTGTAAAATGTTAAATTAGTATTAAGCTGTGAAAGATAACTGCAGAATCCAAGATATTTTTTGGCTCTCTAGTACTTTTAGTGCCATTATTTTCTTATGTTAGCAACATAATGGCTTTATGAGACTGTTCCAGCTGTGCTTTACTTAATATTGAAGAATAAGATCACCACACTGCTGGAATATACCCTAAATATAACACACAAGGGAAAAACTCCAGGCATTGGTCTACATTCTCCTTGTGATATCTATTATCTTATTTCTATTAATCTAAAATGAAAGTTATAGGCTGAATTTTGCTCTCTATTCAACCATAAAGAAAATTCCCCCATATTCTCTGGACTCTGCACAGTGGGTGAAATGGGCTGAGCAAATAGCTGTCCAGTGCAAGGCTGTCTTTGTATAAACTGCCCATCTTACCTAAGTGACATGTGGGGACTGAGGATGGAGGAACTGTTCCCCAGGTCCCCAGGTATGCTCCAGGAAAGGAAATCCACCACTCAGTCAAGGAGCTCAGACTTAGGCTTAGACAATCTGTTTAATGGTGTTTTTGTGTCAGTACTGTAACAGCTCACCTTGTCTGTTGTCATGTGAAATGCAGTCACTTAATTGCACTCCTTGTAAGTAATAGAATGCACAGTCTCCTGACTTTCTTTATAAAAAGAGTTGGTGACATAATGCACAGATGTGTGGAAGGTGAAGTGGGAAGGATGGTCTCACTAAGGAAGCTGAACACCACTTGTGATGAAAGCCTGTCCAGCCTGGAGACTGAGAGCCCGGGACAGCGTCTGTGCCTGGAAATAAGTATAATGAAATAAGTAGGCATGATCAGGATTTCTAAAATAATGGGAGTCTCTTTAGGAAAGAAAAAGGAAAGAAAGAAAGCAGAACAGAGAAGGGAGATCTTCACATTTTGTTGTTACAAACTCCAGTTGGCAGGACAAGTATTGCAAACCTCCATTGCTAGGAGATACTGATTTCTTCCCTGCAGTTATATACTCTATGTCATTTTGTGTGAAACTAGTGGCTACATATTTATTGACATTATTTTTTTTAAATTGTAATGTGTTATGGCCAAATCAGCTGCAGAGCTGGCAGAAGGAAAACAAAGCATTGCTACTATTATGGATGCCTTTTTTCAAAGGACAATACTATATTTCCTTGAACTATGGCATAGTATGGAGCCTATTTTCAGTTCATTTCTAATGCATGATAACTTGCCTTCAGCACTGTGAAGATTCATTTTCAAATAATTTTTAGTGTAGAGGTTTGTAATTTTACAGTCATTATTGCAGGAAGGATACTAGGGATATTTGCATGAATGCATGGCTCAGTTGCAGTGCTGTTTATCTGTCTTTCCAGTTTGTTTGCTCATAAATTTAGGAGACGAAAGGTGGAATCCTCTGTGCCATAAGTGTACTATATTGCATTATTAATATTAGGATAGCAAGCAATTCCCACTAGACAGTCTTTGTGGTCTGTTCATGCTTAAGAAGTGTCTAGGCATGAAAGGCCATTCGAGTTCCAGTGGGCTGATAGTCTGGGATGACATTTGAATGCGGCGAGGACAATGTCTAGATGACAATGACGGGGAGGGAGGCAAAAGCGGGTCTCCACTCTCCCTATTCTCCCATGGACAGTCACCTCTCCTTCAGGATTATTTCCTCACGTGACTCCTCAGTTAGGCTTTGTCTAAGAGGAATGTGGAACCACTGGAGGGGAGAAGCTGAGGCTTCCAGACAAAGCAGAGGCTGACACACGGCCCATAACCCAGAGAGACAGCAAAGCTAATGAGAGGCGTTGCCTCTCTGGCACCATTTGCAGCATTCAGAGTTAACAGAACATTTTACTTTCAGCCAAACTGTAGGAAAAAATTAAATTTAATCATTCCATTTACCAGAAACTTTCCTGCAGAGGACAAGCTTTGTGATGCCATTTTTAGTCTGTGGCTTATATTGCCTGTTTCTCCATGAAATAAACAAACTAAACCAACCACTGCAAAATTGCGCCTTAAGGCAACACCCATTAAAGTAAATGTGCACTGAATACCCCCAGTTGTGGGAAGATTTTTGCCTAAAAATGTAGCAATAGTTTACAACTCAGTTAATAAATTACATTAATTTATTCTGCCCCATAAGTGGAATGAGGATGGACGGGTTTCCCACATCCTACTAATGTTAATTTTTAAGTCCTAGGAGGAAAACTCAAAAAATACTAAATTCTCAAATAAAGATATCTAACATAAAAGAATAGCCCTGGAATAATATCTGTTTTAAGAAGTGGAAACAAAACTGAGTATTTTCATAATTTTGTGGTCTGTTATAAATTATTAATGTTGTTTTGGGCCATATATGTATTTTAAATTAGTAATTATGGGCGATCATTCTCTGCCATTAGTAACCTAGATTTTAATTCTGTACAGCCACTTCTGCAACCCTTTTCTGATGTTAATATAAAGTCTAATTGTGCATTATATTTTCTGGGTTTTTTTTTTACCGTAACAATAAAATTGGGTTTTTGTTTAAGTTTTCTCCCTGAAAGTTTTATTTTACAACTGCTTTTAATATCTCTCTTTTTCAGTCTGTGCATTACATGTGTATTAAGATCTATTTAGCTTATAGTCTGAAGGGAAAGAAAATCTACACAATTAAATCTGTCCTTGTGTGCTTGAAAGATTCAGCACTGAGTAATCTGTCACATCATAAGAGGAACAAAATCAAAACAACTGAGTCATTATCGTGACTCTGCTTGGTTTCAGCCTATGAAGTGACATCTAGACTCTGCAGATACTGTATTTGTTGTTTTATGTATCTGTGTGCAGACATTTGTAAATACCGAGGTGTAAATGTTGCCAGCATTTAAATTAGGTTAAAAGTGCTATTTATGGCTTACATCAACAACAGAAAAATATTCATAATCATCCCTAGGTGAAGATACTCATTTAACGAGCTTACAGCTCCTAATTAATTCTGTAAAGAACGCCATTTGGCAGAGCAGAATTATGAGGTTTGCATATTGATGGTGGCAGGGAAAAATATATCTGTTTTCTATTTATATGGTAAAATTAACTTCTGTTCTTTTGAAAACGGCACATCTCAGAGGTATTGCTTTCAAAATGATCTCAGGGTGTAAAGAAAGCAGTAATAACAGCACCAGGCATTCAGTTCTGTCCTAATTTTCCCACCAGTTTTTCAATGTTTCAGCTGTCTCAGAGACTTAAAGTACTCTCATTAGGTAGCTGCAGAGGCTGCCTGCTTGCCTGCTCCATCACTCTCTCTAGCTGCCTCTCTCGCTCCCCCTCTCCTGCTCTCCCTTTCTTTCCCCCTCCTGCCTTGGGAGTGACTGTGAAGATCATTTGCTGGTGTGATTGGCAGGTGAGAGCATTCGATCAGATGAGTTCCTCTTAGTGCAGGTCAAAAAGGCTGGTTAGCAGGAGCTGTCGAAAAATGCCAGCAGCATTCGAAATGGGAAATGTCATGACTTCGAGGCAGGGGGTGCCACCTGGAACAGAAAGCCCCCAGCTCATTAGCAAGTTACAGGATGCAAGCTTAACTGGAGGGAGCAGAGGAGGAAAGATAATACCCAATAGGGAAAATTATTGTGAAGTGGAATTGATTTCATGTATAATTTGTTTATCACTAGAGGGGACAAATGCTGTCCTCCTGACATGTGCGGAGGAGTGTGGACTGTGAATGAAGCAATTTAGCATAATCTCCAGGTTGAGCTCTGGATTTAAAGAATGCCAACTTCTTTCTTCCCAACTGTGGAAGTGATCAGGTCATGTTGTATTAATTAAACCTGACATACTCTCAAATGGTTTATCTGGGCAATTTTAGCAATTTAACAGAACATGGTAGATATGAGCTGCATTCATTATTAACATGGGACAGAGGTTTGTCTTCTGGAGGAAGTGGGGTTGGGGGTTTACTGCAAGCTGCTGTTGTAAAAAGACATGTTCCTGTTGCAAGCTGAATTATAAAAGGGCTCATTTTTAATGCTTAGTGGGACTGCATAAAATCAGAATGCAATTTCAGTCACATGATATCATTTTATTTCCAAGAAAAACTGCATACCCTTAGAAAGTATGGATTTAAAAATAAATAAAGCATTCAGGCTTACTGTATAAAATTTAATCTGAAATGAAGACTACAGGGTCTGCTGCCTGACAGGGACTTAAAGAATGCATATATAAAATATCAGCATTACAAAATGCTTAGTCTTCTCCAAGATACCCTGTAGTGGTAAAATTGCAGGCAAACTCTTCATCCCAGGCAGTTTAACAAGCCCCTGGCTATTAATATTGCTAACCATTCATTTGCTCCACTGGTCTGTATTTTCGTATAAAAGGCATATTGCATATCAGTAGAAATGACTGCATAGATTTTCCCCCCTCACACACAGTTTTTTTCAGAAATGTTAAGAAAATAAGATGGGATCATGGTACCTGCCAGACTGTTTTATGATGGTATCTTTGTGCAGCTTTGTGTCCAGCTCTGCTCCTCCTGAAGACAATGGGAGAATTCCATAGACTTCAATGGGAGTAGAGCTGGCTCCCTTATCACAGCTAACATAGACACAACACCACCATCTCAGGCTGAGAAAATGAGACTTAATAGCTGAAAGTGTTCCTGAGAACTGTTTTCCAAACCGTATCTCTTCTTCTTAAGGAATTTTGTCTTTTATATATTAAACTCATACTTCTCTCAGGAGTTTGGAGCTCATGCTTAAGCAGTCTCTTGATTGGATGCTGAGAAATGTTTGCTTACTGTTCAGATCCTTGATGATTTTTTTCAGCTTTCATTTTCTTCCATCCTTCCAAGTTTTTAAGTTGGTAATGGAGTAGCTAGCATTTGGTTTATTGAGTAACCACAGGCTGCTGGATTTCCCTTTCTCCACCGAATGTGAATCAGAATCAGATTTTTAAAAGGAGTTTCTTAATCAAAATATTTGTACAGAGTCTTACAGATGAATGTTTTCTGTTTTGTATTTCATGCAAAAAGCTCAGCATTAACAGCCTGATAGTTTGCAAAAAAAAAGAAAAGTTCCTAAAGCACCATAAAAAGGGTATTCTTTACCTTCCAGATACCTTTTTAGTGTAAAGTTCTTTCAGATAGGCACTGTGAACACTGGCTGCTGTAGTCTGCACTAATGAACACACAAGCTCAGTCCCTTGCAAAGCTGCATAAAGAGAGCAAAATATCAGAATAAAATATCCTCTGTGCAGATCCCATGGTAGAATTTTTCCCACCTTGGGTAGCTCTGCAGATGCCCAACTAGCATTTAAGTATGAAGTATTTAAGTAAAAAACTGGAAAATAATTTGAAAAGTTTAGAAAGTATTCATTACTTAATGTCTGCTCTGGTACTTTGTTTAGGGAACTGATATGCATTTAAATTATCTGTGTGGAGTTTGAAAATTGGGCTTCTGTTGGGAAAAGAGAGTAAACTGGGAAATCCTCAAGTCTGTTTCCTCCATGGAGTAAAGACAAGGATCAGTAAGCACTGGACAGACCCACTAGATTTTAACCCTGAGGTATATTTGAGGGACCTGTGGTAGCTGTAGTGTCTGTCTGCATCTGGCAACAGCTGCTTGGACATGAGCAGAAGGATGTTTTGGCTAGGAAATCTCTCAGGTGTAGATGAGCTCTTTTGTAGGACTGTGTGTGGCACAGGTTAGTGAGCTGTGTATGTCCTAGGCTCATGACCAAAGAAGTCGTCACTCAGAATTAGAAAAAAATAGTTAAACAATTAATATTTCCCACATATCTACATTTTCTGGCAAGAAAAAGAAGTGTAGTCTGAAACAGAAGAAAGAATTTAACCATTACTCCTTGTTTTTTAACGAACTACTGGTTTTTCAAAACTGACACAAATATTTTTTTAGCTTCTAGGAATTTGATAATTCAGATGAAGAATAGTAGCCAGGAAGGAATTACTAGTAAATTCCTTACTGCCCCTCAAAACTTATTATTCCTAGAGTTGTTTGTCTCAAACTCTGACTTCTCTATTCTAAATAAATACTGGTTTGTTCCTTGACTCTCTAGGGAAGATCAGGCAGAAGCAATGAGTGGGGAAATCACATATTTGTCATCTGATTTATTATGTTTTCTCCCCCAGATTTCTGAGAAATCACTGGAACTTGCTAGTGTGTGTTCTGTGACATCACCAATCTTTGTGAATCACTTTTTCAGGCAACTCCTTTTACATTACTTACGTGTAAAAACACTTTCTATGTGAATTGGCTTTGTCTTTTTAGAAGGTGGATATGTAGAGACTGTTGGAAAAATCCAGTGAGCCCTGAGGTCATCTAAATAACTCCATGTAATGTGAGCAGCTGTTGATGAAATGTGGTTCAATCAGTAACATTTCAACTTTTGCTTTATGTATTATATTTCAAATTAAATAGAGCAGCATAAAACAATCCATAAATTGAACCTAGGGTTGGGCCATACCATTTATTCAAATATATGTGTGTAGTTCTAGACTTTGATATCATTGAGTTTTTAATCTTCTTTTTCATCTGTGTTGTTAACCTGGGTTGCAGTAAAAGGACATATCTCTCAAAATACTTTTCTAGCACTTTGCCTCACCACCATTTTGGGTTTTTTTCCTAAGTCTTTCCCCCTACATTAAATGTCCCACAAATGTCCCACTAAATCTTTAAGGAGGTTCATTTAGATAGATAGAGCATATTGAAGATTTCTTGACCTGACCCTGTCAAAATCCTTGACCAGGAACTTTGTGCATAAGTCTTGATTTTGATTTTCTTAGTAGCTGGAGCATTGCTTTTGGATCATTAACCCTTGCCATTTTTCCTCAGATGACATGAAAGCTGAGATTTTCTGAATTTTCAAGTCCTGGACTTGCTGTCCTCCTCTCCCCAGAATCATCTCCAAACCTCTCAGTTTTCTGGGAAAGTACTGTGGCAGCTTGTGTGGTATCAAAATTTGGAGAATTGCTAATCACTCACAGCACTGCTCATGTCACCAGATGGCAGGACAGGCATCTCTCCCTCACCCAGGCTCCTAAATGCAGGGCAGAGAAACTGTAGCACACCTGGGGATTTAGAATGATGTTTGAAATGTGCCTCAATGGAGCAGAGTGATTTAGAAACCTGGTTCTTTCTGTGAGTTCCTGGGGAAGGAAGAGAGTAAACACAATGCAGTGCAAACACATGGACCCTTATAGAATCATCAGAGGTAGAAAAAACATCTTCAGGGTCTGGACTGGAGGAAGCAACACTGCTCAAGAGCAGCTAGAACACTGGGCACAAAAGCAGGAGCTCTGCCAGGTGAGATCTACAAAACTTCTTATCTGTGTGGTGTTTCTCACCTATTTTATTTGCTTGGAAACAAGCACAGTTTCTTGCTAACAAACATCCACATTTTCAGCTCATGTCTATTGAGAGATACTCTGTTTTAAATTTCTGTTGTTAATCCACTGTGTGTTGTGATCACAATAATGCACAGAAGTTAAACAAACATCTCCCACCCCCAAACCTCCTCCCCTAAGAAAACAAAATCCCAGACCATGATGATAAAACAGATCATTAAGAGTTTCAGCAACAGCCTGTCAGCTTGGCTTTTTGTGTGGTTTTGCCTGCCATTAAAAACCATATCAATCCCCAAATTTGATATAGTCTAGAAAAAAAGGGAGTATAAAAGGATTTTAGAAACATTTTACCCACCATACTCTTCAACATCAAGTTGGGGTTTTTTTCAGAACAGTGTTTGTACTCTACCGTTTGAACTAAAAAAAGTGCAGTTTTTTAATTCTTAAATACTTTACAAGTTTAAAGCAAATGTAGTGTATTTGTAGACCATTAAAAACCATATCAATCCCCAAATTTGATATAGTCTAGAAAAAAAGGGAGTATAAAAGGATTTTAGAAACATTTTACCCACCATACTCTTCAACATCAAGTTGGGGTTTTTTTCAGAACAGTGTTTGTACTCTACCGTTTGAACTAAAAAAAGTGCAGTTTTTTAATTCTTAAATACTTTACAAGTTTAAAGCAAATGTAGTGTATTTGTAGATGAATGCTACTAAAAAGTGAAAATATGTGAACATAAGCATAATGAGTTGTAAGGTTACCTTGTTGTTTGAAGTTTTGCCCTCTCTCTTCCTTATGTCTTTCTTCAGTTATTGACTTTATTTGTTACATTATGCCTGAAACATGGAATATAAATTCTATAATTCACAGATCTTACTCACCTTGTTAATGAGAGGTCCTACCACATTTTGTGGCTCTGGAAAAATGCTGCATGAGAATAAGGAACCTCAGTGCAGTGTTTGGCCCTTTTGGCACAGTTGCAGAGTTTGCAATGTTAACCCACTCCTCCCAGCACACACACATGTGGCCCTGTCGTGCATTCTTTGCAAAAGCCACTGATTTCTTTGCTCCTGGTGCACATCCAGATGTAAAGGAGATTGGAATGTAAAGACACTTAGCTTTGTTGTCTCTTGATTTTGTATATGCACTATGCACATTTATGATGGAAAGGTGTCCAGTAGGTCCCAAACTTTCTGAAAGGCAGGAGAGTTTCAACAGATGCAAAGCCTATAAGTAAACAGAGAGTGCTGACAGCTCTTCCTTCATTTAAATATACCAGAAAACAGATAAGATGATATTTTGCCTTTCAAGGTAAATAATCCATGTCAGATTCCCAACGCTTCCCATCTCAACAGTGATAAACATGAGCTGGATCCATCATACCTTATCCCTGTGAGAGCCCCACTGCATGCAGTGAGACATGGTATATGTTTGTGTTGTGGGGAGGAGGGAGGAGCAGTGTGTAAAGTGCTTTACAGCTGCATCAGTTGAAGATTTTAGGTTTTTCAAATACATACACTCTGGTGCTAATGGAAACAGAGATCACTTATCACCATATCTAAGGAATCAGAAATGTATATTCATGACTCCCTGTTACCCAAATAGGATGTCCATCATTCTGCATTAATGGCATAGCTCTATTCTACTCATTTCATTTTTCTTTATGTTTTACCCAGCTGAATAGCTCAGTGCTGCCATGGGGTCCTGTATCGTATGGCAGACGTTGCCTTTTGAACTGCCCACATCACAGTTTTCTGCAGCTCCCTATCTCCACCGTCATTCCTTTTCTTTACTCTAAATGTTTCCAAGGAGGAAGAAAAGAAAGAAAGAAAAGATTAAATAAAAAAAAAAAAGGCGGGGGGCTGGGGGGGAAGGAGGGGAGAAAGAGACTGCTGTGGAAAAATAAAAGTTTAAAAGAAAACCAGAATGAATGCTTCACTTGTTGGCTTTTAGCACAATTACCATACCTTAGGAAATATGCAGGGAATAGTTAATTATGACTAAATGAGCTCCTTTTAGAGTTCATGGCAGGCCCCAGCATCCAACTGTCAGTGTTGTGAAAGATTGAATTAAAAGGCTGGTCCCCCTGTCAGCCGATAGGATGGGCTGCTGGGGGAAAAGAGACAGTGAAAAGATAGCTGGGCTAGAGTAGCCTCAGCAAGAGAAACACGTCTGGCATTTGCATACTTCTCCTGCAAAGGGGGTTTAATCCAAATAAAGGAGGAGATTTCGGTATTGTCAGCCAAGGCTTTGTTCAGTGTGAAGAGCAGAAGGAAATCTGATGAAGGGGCCTTTCTGAAGCCCTTGCACACAGACTGGAGGTTGTTCTAGTAAAGTTATGTACTTTGGGATTGTTTACACACTGTTGTCTGTTTGAAGATCTCCTAAACTGAAAGACTCAATGTATTCCTCTTTGCTAACACAAAAGCAAAGAATTTGTGTGGTAAAAATTACTTACACTGCAGACCTGAACAAGTTCTTTTCATTATCTTTGCAAAATACCCTAAAGTTCCTTTTTTGGTGTAGACAAAGTTCCCCAATTCTTCTTGGCTGAACTCATATATCACAAAATGTTTTCAGACTAGGAGAAAAAAGGGAGAATTATTTTCTCAAAAAGCAGAGAGCACAAAAATCAGATACTCTTCAGGCTTGAGGGAGACCAAATCTTGCTGCCTTCTCCAACACAGTTCTTTTTTAAACAAGTAGACATTTTCATGCCAATTAAAACCCATGTTTTGAAATTTAGTTGGGGTAAAGTGCTGTGTGTCTACTAAGATCTCTTCTGTATTTTCTAAGTTTTTTCTCACCTGAGAGATGAGCCAGAAGCCTCAGACCTCTTTTGTATTTAATCTGCAGCAGACCCAGTCCATGTCTTAGACCTTTTCCAGATAAAATAACTGATTTGTGTTTAAAAAACCCAAAACAATTTAAAGGTGGAGGCAGGCATATTATTCCTCCTTAGAATGAGTATCCATTTACAGTGGCTTTCACATGGGACAAAGACCATCATCTCAGGGATATGATTAATATTTAGAGACCAATTAGGTCATCTAACAGCATAGCCCCTGAAATAGATGGCTTTTGCTTTTTGTTGCTTTTTTTTATGTGTGATTGCCATAGTCTTAAAGATTTTAGCTAGTACTGAATTATTTATTTGGATGGCAATACTCATGGAAATAGTATGTGTATATATATGTATATATACACACACACCCCCATATAATAATATATATATACATGTATGTATCATTTTTCCTGTATGTACTTAGCTCAATTTCTCATCAGCTTTGTAACTAATAGTCATTGTAAAGCAACATATGTTTCTTGGTAATGCTTTGTGTTAGGGTGAGCAATATCCTGGCCTGAACAGAGCTTGAATTTTCTCTAGTAAAACGAGTACTGTCTTTAAGGCTTGGTGAAATTCTGGGAAAGAAGATGAAGCAATTCCTAAGATACCAAAGAAGGTTGGATGTAACCTGTATGGATATATTTGTGTTCACTCTACAGTTGCTTAATAGCTATAATTAAGGGGAAAAATTACAATCCTGTGAATATTAATAAATGAGTCTACATATGATGAAATTCTGCTCTCAGTTATACATGTTCTGACTTGTTTGGTGTGTTATTTTTAACCTGAAATGCTTCTTTATGCTCACTCAGAGACAGACATTGATGTTCCAGCTGAGGTTTTTTTTCAGCTAATGATAAATGTGAATCATTAAATACTTAATCATCTATTAGCCTTATTTCTCCCACATGGTTGTCATAACTTCTCACAGAAACACAGACAGAAGCAAGTCTGTAATCAATAGGCCACAGGGCACCTCCAGTCCTCAGACTGTTGGTGCAACTTAAAAATCAGTTGTCAGAAAGTGGAGGTGGTTGATGGAAAATGTGCTATATCTTGTTGCTTGCTGAGCATTATCTGCCATCTGGACTCAAGAGAAGTCTGAATGAATTTCATCATCTCCTTTTTCCTTCCACCCTAGGGAAAACTGGAAGGGGAGATCAAATTTTGGTAAAAATAGGAGCTGAACTGAGGCATCAGTTGGCACTCAGTGTGCAGTTCACACCTTCTCTTATTTAATTTATTCCTTAAAGCGTTTATCTTTTTCCAGCTGAAGTGAGTAGTAGAAAATAAGGTACAGTGTTTCACAAGGGTTGTTTACCAAATGGTATTTACTGCTTGGAAGCATTGCAGTGCAATCTGTAAAGTAGTTTTTGACTGCCTAAAGAGACAAGCAGCTTGAGTCCAGCCTGGGTATAATGTAGTATGCAATTTCAAAACAGTTATTTTTATATTAACTCATAAGTTTTTATTGCTTCATAAGCAAATGATAACATCCTCCTACAGTGCTTAGCTCCTCAAGGAGATAAACTCCTGTGACTTTCTCATGTGCTGGCCATCTTTGTGCAGCTTTCACTGGTTATAAAGAACTCAGACTCCAAAACACACTGTTGGGAAAACAAAGGATAGACCATGGTAGTAATAAACATGTCATTTAAACCTTACAGGAAAATGAATGTGGTTTACTCAGACATCCCTTCTGAAGAATAGCTAATGATAATATTTCAGTAAGACAAAGAGGGAAATCTTCTAACGCTCCCACTCCTGGGCTCTGTTCCCACTGAAGGCAGCAGGAGCTGCACATACAGATCCAGAGGGCTTGCAACTAGAATAGCATCTAATATGGAGTTGAGCAGATTCTAAAAGACAGGAGCTGGGCTCTC
Source organism: Notiomystis cincta (assembly GCA_013398075.1). Classification (NCBI taxonomy): domain Eukaryota; kingdom Metazoa; phylum Chordata; class Aves; order Passeriformes; family Notiomystidae; genus Notiomystis; species Notiomystis cincta. Next base: position 81,833 of record VZRX01022120.1, on the reverse strand, counting down.
TGCAGCGCTTGCAGTCTGCGTGTCGTGAGGTGGAGTTTTCACTCGCCATCCCTCCTCTCTGTGGCACAGGGACGGTGAGGCTCCAATTAGGAGGCTCCTTTGTTGGCAGCAGCCGAGGCGCCTCGTCCCGGTTTGCGTTTCTCCTGTGAGAAGCGTGTCAGAATTTGGGGGGACTAAATCTGCTCCTTTGTTGGTGAGCTTGTCAAGCAGCGCGCGGTGCTCGCTTTCCCACCAGGAAGGTCAGGCCGCTGGGGGGCCGCTCCATTTTCTGAGCTGATCCCTTCTGTCTGTCCATGCTGTCTGACAGATTGAAACAGTTGTCTGTGTCACTGCTTTCAATGCTCCTTAAATGCCTCACTTTCCCTGAAAGACGTAAAATATGTAGGCAGTGGAGGGGGGGAGAGTGTAAAAAGAACTATACTTTTTCCTGATTAAAGAAGCGTTGGGTTTTCTTTTCTAAAGTAAACTTAATTTTGTTTAAAATATGAGATGACTTAGGGAGAAAAAAACCCCGCCAGCTAATCTGGAAGACTGGGTAAATCACAGCTTACACATTCTATTTCTGAAACCTCATTCTAAAACGAGGGCAATAAAATTATTAAACACACATTCATTCAGTAGCTGAAGTGAAATAGTAAATTTTCTTTGTTCACTTATATTTCAGTTTAATATATTTTGATCTGAGGTATGTATAAAGCCTGAAGAAATTGGTACTATGCTGAGCCTTCAATACTCTCCAGATAATTGAACTAATTAAATCTTTACCAACATTAACACAACTCCAGCATTCCTTGGACAGTGGTTAATTATTGCATGAACATGGCAAGCTTAAACTAAACAGATGAAAATAGAATCCTGTGGAATGGGTATTGAGTTTATTCTTTATTCATCTTTTGATAAGGTTTAATTAAAACTGCCTCTCTCCATTGTGGTGAGAATGAATGTGCTTGTTTTCCTAGTGAAAGCCAAATTATTCACTTCAGCCATGGTTCAATAATCAAAGGGTTTGCAAAGTTTTGGGTTATATTGTAGCTGTGGAGATATAATTGCTGCAATTCTCTATGAAGGCTTTATCTTTTTATTACATTGTCTTTTATTTTTTACTTTATATAGTAAATTAGAGCATCCATTTTCTGATTCACTATTTTAATGTGCTTTAAGCAGGGCATTTTTGTCAACAGGGAGTGAGTTAATGAAAATAAAATTAAAAATAAAATCCTGTTTTTAATAATTGGAAGGCAAGAAATAGTTTCCAAAGAAATTTATATTCCAGTCTTTTAGAGTAATACACAAATTAAAATTTAAGCATATAGCAAAAGCTGTCTTTATCAAGTGCTGCATTTTAATAAAGGAGTGGTCATTTCTTTTTATGATGGTAACAGGAGTGTGGATATGGTGACTCCCCATGCTTAGACAGTGGCTAATTGATCACTGAGCAAAAATTGTTGAAAGAAACAGTGATGCCTCATAATGTTAGAATACACAAGATTGTAAAGTTACTTGAGCCATCTACTTGTGTATGAAGTGCAATCTGCAGCACTGGTGATACAATGGAAAAACTAAATCTTTGAGAGTTGTGAAGTTTTGAGCAACAGGGAAGAAGGGAAGGAGAATGAGAAACATTTGTGAGTAGGTATGCATGCATGCAGACTGGTATCACTTGTGTTGCCATGGGCTTGCCTTCCCACTTGGGAAGTTGTAAATCTGAGCTTCAACCCTCCTGTTGCAAATTCACGTGAATTCTGTGAGAAATAACACAGCAGGTAGGAAATGGATCAGTGTTCATTTAAAAGAAAGTGTCCCACTGTCTTTTCACACAGTTCTGCAGGTGACTTAGATGGACCACCAAAAGGGTCATAGGAAAAGCTGCACAGCTTTATTTGTATTCTGGAATCTCATTCTGTTGTGTTTTGGAACGACATCCTGGCAGAATCTTGGTTTCCTGACAGACTTTTCCATTCCCATTTATAAAATATTAATTTCACTTTCTGTGATTTATCAAGCAACTATGCCATTGTTCTGTCTTGGGCTCATGTTGTCATTAGGGGATTCCAGGCTGGCACAGTGGTTTTGATTTAAGGGAGGAAAATGTGTTTCCTTTTTTATTTTGTTATTCTAAGAGTTGTTTCTTTTAGAGTGAATTTCACTGGGTAATAAAAAATTTAAGACTGTGAGTGCACCAAAGGAGAAAATAAGCTGAGAAGGGAGACTCTTGAACCATGGAGTTGCACTTGACTGGTAGTTCTTTCTCCTTTTTGAGTGATATCAGTAGTGTGTTGGGTGCACATCACATGAATCCAGAGCTATTTGGAGTCACTGGACAAAGGGTGGTCTGCTGGGAAGCTGTAGTGAGAAATGTGCTGCTCATGTTCTTTGTCATGAAGGAAGAGCATTTGAGTCCCAGCTGATGCTGTTAAGATTCTGTAGGTGCAGCCACTTATTTAGGCTTTACTGAAGTCAAGAATTTGTCTATTTCTTGAGGTATGGGAATATATATATATATGTCTATATGTATATACACACACACACCTGGAATATATACCTGGTCTGGAAGAGGGGGAACACTCCATGTTAGCTGTGCCTTGACTGTGTCCATATGGTCAGTTCTGTTCTAATGGTGAAAGTTGTATTCTCCTTCCCTGCTGACAGAAATTCCCCCTAAATATGTTAAATTAGGTCATCTCTCAGACCAGACATCCTCTTCTAATATTTGGGGTTTTTTCTCAAGTAGATCATACCTATTTTGTGAAATTTATTTTTATTTGGCATGAAGAAAATAGATATGGAAGAACTGTTAATTTATCTGAATTCCTTTGTGCTACATTTTGTCTTTTAAAGCACTGGAAATCTGTTATTCCAGAAAATAAATTTCTGAATTATTGTCAAGGCTTTCATGTATTTTGCATGCATAACACTCTGTTAGAGGTATGTTTACTGCATGAAGATATTTTCCAGCATTTACTACAATTAGGCTATGGTTTCCCAGTCATTGAGATGGGGTCTGTGCACTCCTGCTTTCCCAGTGGCACAAATTTGATCTGGATTGAGAATGGATACCTGATCTCATTTGAGGAGAGTACAGTGGCTCCATGCTGGTTCTGGGAACCACCATAAAGGTTCAAGGTTAACTCATCAGTTTAGGAGTTTTTATCAGATTTGAAACAACAGAATTAGATTATACTGGGTCAGCATGATTTTCACTCAATCATAGGAGCTTTAAAGCTGGGTTTGTAACCTTGTCACACATATTTCTGTCAATCAGATTTTCCTGAACTCTTAACTGAGAAAAATCATCTTCTAATACTTGGTTACATTAAAATAATTTTGCTGGATAACTTGTTTTTAAATTGTGATAACAATCTTGAATCAGATAGGAAAACCTGATGTCCTGGAAATTAGAAAAGGTTTCTAGCTGGGGTTGCTGAAAAAACTGCTTGCTCAATAGATCATAATCTAATCTGATTGAAAAATTTCAAAGTATCTTCTTTAAATGGGAAGAGAGAATTGTTGCATGTTAATTATTTATTAATATACGTGGGGTAATACCCATTAGCATTTTTGAATATGGGCTGTACTTCACTTTGACAGCTTCACATACCATCCCTACAGATGCCTTAACTTAGTGACATTCTTAAGCACCTGGATAATACCAGGCACACACCAAAATGTGTGTTAAAGTGTTTATTGAGGAGCTTCCCAGCCCTTCCCCAGTGGTCATTAGGTAAAGCATGCCTTCTGGGAGCAAGAGGACAGACTGCACTCCTGTGACTTTTGACTGCATTGATTCATTTTGACATAATGGGATTAATTTTGTTTATCTAATGATGACACTCCTTCCTGTTTATCAAAATTGCTACGTAAGCAAGAATAATTCTGCTTGCTTCCATCATTTTTTTTAATTTGGCATAAAAGCTCCAGGAGTGCAAAAAGGTGATTTCCATAAAAGCAGGCCCATGTATAATTTACAGGGCTACCACAAAGAAATCCTAATGACTTACACCTACCAAGACCATTATTAACTCACCTGCAGCCACAACATTTACATGGTAATGTGTTGTCATCTTTGCTATCAACTACTTGATCCAATACAACCTCAGGTTTTCTTTTCTTTATAGTTGCTGTGTCATGATGATCAGTCTGTGTATTTGCTGTCAGCTTTGTTATTCCTTCTTCTTAGGAAGTTCTTCAGTGTCTGCACAGTGTGGCTGGTCACTAGCCTGAAGTGCAGTGTTTAAAAATTTGCTTTATCTTTGCCTCTAGAAATTTTGATCCTTCTTTAAGAATGTGTTGTGTGTACTATGGAAGAGAAATGTCATTATTTTACATTTGTCTTAGGATGTGGCTCCCCTGGCTCAGAGCAAGGCTAGGTTCAGTCATGCTAGGTACCATGCAATAGTATATTAAATAATTCTCCTTCATGCAGAGATCTCAGGCCATGTGTTCAGCTTTGGAGACTGCTACCCCCCTCTGCACACAATCTGTTTTTATTGAGGTAACTGGCTGGCCTTTCCATTTGGGATTCATTCTCCTTGTTCAATGATACTTAAATGCTCCAGTCATATTAATTTGTAGATGGGAGTCTTGAGTAATTATTGAATTGCTGTATCTTAAAAGAAATTCTAGGGGCCTTATGCAGACAGATAGGAAAATAGCATGTAGATAAAAAGGATATTGCTTTAGGAGAAATGTTAATGCACAATTTCAGATAACCCCATGAATGCATATTATTAATGGAATTCATATTGTTACTAAGAACTAAAAACTGAGACAGAAGTAAATTGCATTTATTGAACTTTCTTAACTCTAATTATGTGAGAAGTCCTACAAAAATGCAACCAAATTTTTGGAGCTAGAAAATATTGCTTCTAATCACTTCTAGTGAGCAGTGTAAAGACTGCTCACTTACTCATCTCCTTCAATGAAGGGAGTCAATGTCCAAGCATTTACACTGATGCAAAGAAGAATTGCTTGTGATGAGTTGGAGAGGGGGCAGATGGGAAGATTTTAGTCCATTTTTTTGAGAATGCTGTCAAAAATGTCTTTGTACCTACAGAAGACAAGGTAGTCCTGCTTTAAGTACTCTGTTAAAGAGGTTGTATTCACTGTTTAAACTATATTGGACTTGATCCTCTGCATGAGTAAACAGCAAGTGATGCCATTTTAGACAGGTTAAAGAACCATATGCCAGTACCAAGGGGAGGAGGTGCACAAAGCTTGAGCAAAACCAGAATACACAAGCATACGTCTGATTAAGTCATGAAGGTTCACAGTTAGAAAAACGTCCACTTCATTGCCTCTTTATTTCTCTGAGTAGTCTTTATTATTGCAGATATTTCAGTCTTTACCTATGAAGAGATCTGGGCAGCTGACCAGTAAGATAATACTAAAGAGATTTCAAACTCAAGATGCTTCAGGTAGCTTGGTTTTTTTTCTCCCAGAAAATACCCAGAAGGTTCAGTACTCAGGCTGAGGAGTAGCCTTGCACATTATGCACAGTGTGCGCTGCTGGAAAAGAAAACAAAACAAAAAACCTAACAAACAAACAAACAAACCCTACAAACTAAACCAACCAAACAAAAAAGTTAAAGAAAGGTCCTGTTGAAGTGAATAGCATTCATTTCTGGAAGAGCTGGGTAGTTTGAAATGACATGTGGTAACTAACATGACAGCATGCAGCTATCTCTGATTGCCATCACCCATCTCAAAGGGTCAGGATCTAATTGAGATAAGCAAATAATATGACAGAAAAAAGCACAGAAAGGAAGATGACCTTATGATAAACTTGGATGCAGAGTAGGCCTTTTCAAAGGAACAGGGCAAAACAAGCTTTCAGATTCAGAAGCAGGGAAGGCATGATATAATGTACCGTGGAGAGTGCTGGGCAGAGGACTTCTTAAAAGACAAGGCTGTATATTTTGCTGTCACATAAAACTTTGTACAGGTTTGCCTGAGTGATTTGGCATTAAAGGGCTTCAAAAGACTGTTTCTCTGAGTACAGATAAACTACGTTTTTGAACACATCTTGAAACCTGTCACTAATTTTTAGCTGTTCCTCAGGCCAAAAACTTACACCCCCTGCCATCTCCCACCAAATCTGCAGATACCATTTTCTCAATGAAAGGAATCCAGAAGTGGGAGTTAAACCTTTCCATGTTCCTTGGGGTTTTGTACAATGTTTCATCATCCCAAGGAAATGTGTTACTCTTAAGTGAAGAATCAAATCTCAAAGCACTGCACAAGTAAATGAAATCTCTTTTGCACACCAGGGACCTTTTCATCATAGTTTTGTGTTTCAGGGGATTTCACAACCTTTACTTGAGGGAAACAAATATTCAAATCCCAGTTAGACCAGAATGGAGGAAATATGCCAGGTTCAATTACCAGTGGAATTAGCAGCCTATGAGAATTTTTCCATTCATATCTTCACCATCTTTTCCATGAAGTTTTGCATAAACTGTTCCTGGGATGTGAGAGCACAGAAAAGGAGTGACCACTTTAGAACTAATCAGAAGACAGGCTTTCCCAAAGGTCTCAAAAAGTGCTGCAGTCCTGAGCAGCATGTTTCAGGTGAAGCCTCTCAGTTTTAAAAATCTAAATTTCTATGAATTTTTTGAAAGTGAAAATCCATGTGCAAGTGCATATTTTATATTTATAGTCAGTCTTTTTTGAAGATAGTGAATTTGCAAAAACCATTTCTCTATTTTTTATTATTAGTTTGAATTGCATTAAATATATGGAAAGCATAGTTTACTACTTAGTTCTTGAATGTCATTCACACCAAAAAAATAAGCAGACAATTTATTATCCATGAAAAGTAAATTCAAATGAGCAGAAAATACTTTTGAGATATTATATATAAATATATGAAGGCCACAAGAGGGATGGTGATGTCCCTAGATAGGTAACATTTATGGATGATAATTGCCAAAGAACTAATTAGTCAGTGTGGATTGTATTTTCTGTGGTTCCTCTGTTGAAGCTGGTGCAGTGTAATAATGTAATTTCACTGACTGTGGCATGGACTGCAGATTTTCTGGGTATTTGAAGCTCTGTGTAAACCTGCTGACTGCATGTGGAATGTGGATAGCTCTGACATTTTCAAATATGTAGTATTCTAGATGCTATGTAGCTTCAGGGGCTTCTGACATATTTTATCTATTTCTTTGTCCTTAGAGATTGATGGATGAGAATGTGATTAACTTCCACACTTATTATCTCACATGCTAACCCCACCCTCAGTCTGTAACATTTTTAGAATACCCTGTCTACAAGATGTTGCTGTAGTTTATTGTGTCCTTTTTTCTGAGGCACTGCTAAAGACTTAGTATTGACCCTCTTGTTTCCTTTCCTCCTCTTTGCTGTCTACTGTGGCTTCCTTTAGTAGGTGAGGTGGACTTTTTCTCAGTCCCAAGTTCCATCTCCACACAAAGAGAAATACATTGGGAGAAAAAGTTGACATTCACTGAAAATTGCAAAGAATGTTTCTACTGAACTTTTTTTTGCCTTTGCTTCATATAATGGGACTCAGATTTTTACTAAAATAATACAAAGGTCGACTTAAATCACTGATATTGCCTGCTTTAAAGAGGTAAAAAATGTTATCTCAGGAAATCAGTTGTGCAGCACAGTGGGAGGGTAGACCCAGTCTCCATTTGTGTAAGAAATGTGAGTTCTGATTCTTCTCACACTTGCTGCAGGACAGGGAGGAAAAGCTCTACTGAAGTCAGTGAAGTTGCACCAGTTTAAAAATAACATGAGGTGAGAAAAGAATCAAGCCCCAGGGTGTTTCAAAGCTATGTGCTGAATCACTGAATCATAAAAAATAGGGCAGGAAGAGCCTCGAGAGGTCATCTAGTCTATCCTGCCTTCCCCAAGGCAGAATCAGCTCTATCTGTGTCATTCTGACAGATGTTTGACTAACCTGTTTTTAAAAACATCCAATAATAGTGATACCACCATCTCCTCTGGGTAGCCTGTTCCAGAGTCTCTCTATCCTTACTGTTAGACATCAAGAAAGACTTGGCTGTTCCTGCTGTGGTTCGAATCCATACTTATTTCTATTTGCTGCAGACACAAAGAAGAACAGTTGAGTTTGCAAAAGCCTTTTTAAATTTATAAACACATCACAGAATATTCTGAGCTGGAAGGGACCCACAAGGACCATCAAGCCCAACTCTTTCAGTCCTGTCCTGTACAGGGATTGAACTCACAAGCTTGGTGTTATTAGCACCATGCTCTAACCAACTAAGTTAAACTTCAGTCCTCTGTAGATTTTAAAGTGACTTTATTTTTCAGTCTTCATAAAGTATTTTGTCTTTTTTAAGTCTGTAAGATAGTGGTGGAGGGCAGATGGTTTGTTTGGGATTTAGGAAAGATAGACTGAAAATTGAAGCAGCAAATTCCTACCCAGCAGTGAGACAGACCATCTTTGGACAAGTGAGTGGATGCTCTTCCAGTAGAAGAAATAGTTTAAAAATAATAAAGTCATCCTTTCCAAGGGTGTTCCTATCAGAAGAAATACTGGTCTTGGGGCTTTCAGCAAGCAACTTGATTAGGGTAAAATAGTCACTAGGATCTAAATCCCTCTGGGATGGCTGTCCTTCAGATCAAGGCCGTGGTTTCATATTAGTATTATAAGTGACAGTGATTTTTCACCAAGAGTGTACAGATATATGAGGTTCAATTCACATTTTAATGTAGCTGCTCTGAAATAGATTCCCAACTAACATATAACACATATTTGGCTTATTGTAACCGTAATTTCTGGGAGTAAGAGTATTTGATGGTACAAAATGAAGTTTCTCTTCAAATACAGGAGAAAAATATTATTTCAGACAAATGGTTGATTATGTAAAAATAAGATTTTTAAAATGCAGGTACAGTCTTTATTTCTGTTACCAAATTATCCTGATTTATCATCAAGCTTCAGGTTAGAGATTGTTACTCTGCCTTTAAAACTGTAGAAGGTAAAGTAAAAACAAAGTTTCCGTAGTAAAAGCCTGTAGTGACCACCTTTGTACTGCCAATAATTTCAGGTATGTTTGCTTCTACCTTCATGCTTTCCAGCATGGTTCAGGAAAATGATTGATCCAGTGTATACTACTGAGCTAAAACTTGTTGGAAATGGGTCAGAGCAGCAACTACATTGTGGAGCAGATTGGCCCTGATTCTCCAGCTGAAATGCACCAGCTCAGCCCTGTGCCTCTATCTAATCCTCCTTCCTACTAATTAATGCAATGAAGATATCATCCAGAAAATTCAGGAGTTTAAACCTGGCTCTTATGTTTACACTTTCTTTATGTATAATAATGTAATTTTTTTTAGAAATAGTAAACCTTTTAAATGTCAAACAGATCATACTACCAAAATGCATCAGTACAGGCCATACAGATCACTTTGTTGTGTCCAATCTAATGTAGGTTTCCTTCATTTTTATTTAAAGACTACATCAAGAGCATATTTTTTACATCATTGTAATGAAAATAATGTTGGAAGAGATTTTGTAATTCTCTGCTGTTTTGTCCGTTTTGCTCCATGTGCGTTTTTCTTCTTGTTGACCTTACTGTACAAATCCACACTGAAAAATATTGATTGACTCTCAGAGTAGGGGATTGCAGTGTCCTGATTTCACGCTCAGTTGTTGGCTAACAAGGCTCTGTAGTTTTTATTTAGAGAGGCCCAGTTGCAAAAACAAAACTGAAGAATTGTGCTGGCCCCGGCTGCCAAGGTTACAGAGCAAGCGGCTTAGAGGGCTCTGGGGTTCCAGGCGAGAGAGGGATTGTCTCTGCCCAGCATGGAAGGGATAGAGCTACACAGACACTGTTGTGTGCAAGATACAGACTGACCCCAGCAATTCATAAATCCAAAAAATTACAACATTTTCTGCTTATCAGTAAATGGAGTAGACACTCAGCTGTGTAATTAACCCTTTGAATGTTTGGCCATGGTGCAGCTCTTTTGAAAGCTCTTTTCTGAATGCTTCCCTCTTAACATCCTGCAGATATCCTGGGTGCCCAGCTACTACTGGCAGTCTGTTACACAGTATATAAATACTTAAATATTTCATATATCCATTCTAAAGAGTGTTTTTCCTTGTCCTTACATTTCATGTTTAGTTGTTTGTAATATATCTTTACATGTGCCACCTAAAACATTATGCTAAATTCTCTGAGCTGGTATAGCTGCTTCAGGTAGAGATCATGAAATATATGAAAGGAAAACAAGCCAGATACTCATGGCTCAATTTCAGGCAAATCTAGGATTTTAATTGATGGGAAACTGTTCTGAAATGTCAGTTCTCAAAGTTGCCCAACAATTCCAAGCTTTCATTTGATCTACATATAGGCTTTACATGAGGCCCCAAGTTACAAGTTTCAGATAATTTTAGATACTTAATCTCGTCATCTTTTATTGTTTTATTAGTGTTCGGTTTTAATAATTTGCATTTTAATAGATCCCTGTGTGACTAATTCTTAAATTGTAAATACAAATTTGGAAGGCCATCAAACTCTGCCTCTGCATACCAACACAAAAATCATTGCAGCTTTAAAAAACAGCAGACAGCTACTGCAATGATGCTGAGCCAAGATGAAATAAGCAGACCCATGTAACACCATTCATATTTTTTTTCTTTTTTTTTTCTTTTTAATGGAACTGTGTCTGACTTCAGCCTCTTTGGGTTTTTAATCTCTATAAGACAACAGCCTTATCAAAGTATGCCACTTCTTCTCTCTTGTCAAGCAAACTTGTGTATGGTGAGTGCATTTTTAACCCTGACCCCCAGTTCCTCCCTAAAAAGAATTCCACATAATTCTTCAAAAGACACTTGTAAGGTTTCATGATGCACAGTCCTTCAGTTTAAACAACAGCTGAATTGTTAACTACAGAACCAGTCAAAATACAGAAAAGCATGGATTTGTTCCTTCAATATGTCATTGCTACAGGGAAGGAAATTTGCTGGCACCTGGACTATGTGTCCAAACGTATTTTTGAGTCAAAAAAATCCATTAACTTAAGCTAATATTCATCCATATACATTGTCTTCTTTTGTGGACTTTCTGAGGTTTGCTAATCTTGGCTAACATTAGTGGGCTATGTAAGCTGTATTTTCTTCTTCAGACTGAGATTAATGCCTTTATTTTTAATACACCTTAGTAGTGTATTTTCTAACACAACTGTTAACACTCATTCTACCTTGACCTTCATTCAGTATTATACATATGCTATTTTCCTACAATTCCACTCTATCAAGATGCTGATTTCTCATGCCATTTGGGTCCAACTCTGACATTTGAAAAAGTACATTTAGTGCAGCACACTTCCCCCACCTCCCCAGAGTATCTGATCTATCATGTGTATTTGCTTGCTTGTATTTCATTATCACCTACTATTCACATTTGCATTTATAAATCATGCAGGAAATTCATTTGCAAATCTGCAAACCTTCTTCTTCTGCAATATCCCATACTGTAGTTAATTCAATATAAAAAAAGCTACTCTTTTATTGCATTGCTTAATATCACATATGAGATTACTAGAGTGTGAGGTTTTTTCCTGTTTAGAAGGTTTGCCAAACTGTGAGTATTTTTAAGAACATTCTTAGGGATTGGGGAAAAAACCACTGCATTTATCACAGTAAATGCTTGCCATATCCTGCTTTTGAAAGCAGAGCTACTTTTAAAAAGTATACATGCATAGCAGAAGTTTTTATGCCCACAGACATTTCCATTTGTTTCATACTCCTGTCACTTAAAATCACATGAAAGGATTTTTAGGAAATACCTATTTGGAAAGTTTTAAGTCATTACTGATATTTTTTCAGGTCAAGTTCAAACCTTTATGCAAAATTTTTCAAGCACTAGAATGCATTGCTTGCCCTATCAGATAGATAACTATCTAGTTAGCTGAACAGAAACATCAGGCACTATGTTATTTCTGATTCTGTGTTGCATAGCATATTGTTTTCCTTTTAATTAAATTGTTCCGTGGTGTTCTACCCTTAAGATTCTGTGCTTGCATTTCATTATCACTTGTTATTCAAACTTGCATCTCATTTGAAATTTGCAAACCTGGCAGGTTTTTTCCTATCTTTGCTATAAATTATTACTTCATTTTCTATCTCATCTGTTAAGAGTGCAGCCTATTTTTAATGGTGTTTTCTCATGTGTAATGTTTCTCCAGCTCTGGATTCAGTCAACTTCGACTTCATTTCCCCCCAGAAACCTTGCTAGATCTCCATGACTTTATTACTTTTGATTTACTTTCCTTATGCAGCTTCCATCATGATTTGCTGTTTTTCTCCTGCTGCCATAGAGCACTTCTGTTAAAAACTCCTCCTCCTGGTTCAAAATAAATGAAAAGGAAGGAAGTAATATGAGATTTATGGAGTGAAAAGTACACTGGTTTGTTTAAGAGGGGGCAAAAGTGTAGTTGGTTCCTGTCAGCAAAGAAAGAAGCTTCTAGCACATAGTAATTTTTTATTTTACCCACTCTAAAAAGGCTAAGAAATCTGTACAGCTTGTAGCAATCTGTACAGCTTGTAACCAAACTAGGTACAATGTACTCAGCTTCCTATTAAATAATTATTATTAATCTGCTTACAGTATGTTTAAGCAACTACCAGTCTCTGTCAGTCTGCCACTGAGCTTCACAGTAAATTGCTTTGATATCTGGATTGTTTGGTTTGTTCCCCATTTGTCTGGAATGAGAATGAAGTTGGTCCCATTCTTTTCCCTCAATCCTGCCCTTCATTCCCACCATGTGTGTTTATGGGATGCTTAAAATTACCCACAGAGAGGCGGAGGGAACAGCTGAAACCAAGACTCTGGATAGAAGCTGCAGGAATTTCAAAAGGAGTTCCTGAGTGCTGTTTCACTCTTCAAGTGATGTTTCTTTGTCAAGACTAAAACTGTCTCATCGAAAACTATGCTCATTTTCACTCTGGCTTTGCCAGTTCTGAAATCCAGCTGTGAAGTGTCCATCTTGAGTGCACGCCCACGTACACATACTTTACATATTCATTCTGAATTTACCATGCTGTGTTTTTACAGCCCCACTGAAGGCCTCTGTGGAAAGACCACCATAGGAGCTGGAGGCAAAGGAGAGGGCTGGGGTGTGGGGCTGCATGTGCAGATTTAGCTCCTGGGGGCTCGAGCTGCCCTGAAGCCCCTGTTGGAGCATGAAGGTCTCCTCCTGCTCAGACAAAAACCTGAATGAGAGCAGGCTTCGTTCAGCACTGCAACAATGGCAGTATTGCTGAGCCCAGTGCCATGAGTGCAGCACTGGGCAGGCATCTCTGCAGGGAGAGACTTCACCAGCCAGATCAGAAGTGTGTGCTGGAGAGAGCAGTCCTGCTGCTGTTCAGCTCGGAGAAGGAGTCAGACCCTCAGCAGGGGAGCCTGTGCCGAGTGTTCGCTGCCTGCACACCAGGGATCTGTTCTCCCTGGGATCCCTGACACAGCCCTGGAGGCAGATTGGGCCACGGGTGGGACGTGAGGAGAAATAATGGGTTTGCAGCTATGTGCACCAACAAGCCATTCTTCATTTCCCACAGGGTGGAAAGCAGGAGGAGGCTCTTGTCTCCAGAACAGTGTGGCCCTCAGCTGTGCCAGTTTCTATGTTTCTCACAGGGAGTGAGAGCAGTCTTGTATATTTTCTGGTTATACAGGCTCAGTCCTCTTTTATTTGGCTTACTATTTAGTTATGAGAAATTTTCCTGTTAGAAAATATCTTGGGGAGAGAAGTCTTCGTTATGTTTTTAAGTGTGGCACAGAAATTCAAGACAAAACCAAGGATTTGATAAAATGTCGTTTTGCAGGAGAAGATAAAGTTTTAACCTAAAACCAAAAAAAGGCGTGTGACAGAAATATTTCTTGCAGCAAACACATCTAATTTTAAAAGGACAAAATATATTGATAAAACCTGTTTGTGTAGAACCAGATTGTAAAGATAAACATTTACACACATACTTCAGGACTGGCAATAAAAATGGCAATCACATATCTTATCAGTGTCTTTATCCATTTAAGGAAAATGCTTGTATATAGTGTTAAAGTCTGTGAACACTTTATTAAATATTCAGCAAACATTTATATGTTGGCAGTAGAAACCACATATTATAGGCTTGTGGTTTGAATTATGGTTACAGTGCAATGCTGATCTTACAGGTCGTTTGGCTGTGGAGATTGTCCTCTCAAATGAAAAACAGCACCATTTCTTGACAAATATTATCTGGCACCTTTACATTGCTGTTAACTGAAAACATAAATGCTTGCTCAGGTGTCAGGTTCACTGAAAGATGTGGGCTAACACTATGGATAGTATCACGAGAGGAAATAAATAGGAATTTAGGACTCTCAAGTATTTTTTCCTGTCGGGAAGCTTCTGGAATTAAATACTGGGTTTGTCCTTCATCATTTAATCTCTACTACAATAACTGTGAGGAGCATGGGCATGATGAGAATTTAACATGGTCTGTCATCCAGAGCTATCTTTAACTCAGACTCTTCCATATATAGGAACATTTGTCTCAACCATTCTCATCCTAATATCCTCATAAGTGAGAGTATTTCTTGGTGTGGGAGGAGAGGAGGTATAATGGGAGAAAATATGTATAAAAAGCTGCTTTCTCAGCTTTGCCATATAAGTAGAAGAATTGACTTAAGCTTTGTACATTGCTTCCAAGTCTTGATTCTGTCTTCAGCTTTCAATATTTCACATTCCTGAGAGAATGGCTAAGCATGCAGACACCTCTGCATGTGGTACTCTTCCAGCACCCCTGGCTGGGAGGTGCTCTGGATGCAGTTTGAGTCACCTACCTAGACTGGAAACCATCAGCCAGTTAGATAAACAAAGGAAGCACTGTACAGCATCTGTGATAATGAAAGGTATAACTGGACATCTGAGATTTGTTAGTAGGAAAATGCATACAATTAAACATGAGATTCAATGTAAAAGTACCTGTAGATAACTACAGTACAACTTTTAAATAATGTTCTAGGCTTAAGAACTACATTTCTCAAAAAATAGCTGAGTGAGCTCACAGGGCAGGTAGATTATCCTGAGTCCTCTCAGGAACTGCCTCCCAACCTGGAGTTTTTAAGCTTCCTACAAACACGAAAACATCCATATTGAGGCAGACTAAAAGTCCATTGAGATGAATGTTTTGTCCCTGACAGTTGTCATTGGCAAATGGTAGGGAAAAGAGCAGAGGATGACACAAATGCATAATACTGTGTTTTCAGTCTGCCTCACAAGAAATCTTTGGTATAGAAACTACCAAAGATTGAATCTGGAGTTTTTTAGATCACAAAGCTATTCCCACATCCTCTACCAAACCAGTCTGTTTCTATTTTTTGTCTTCCTCTGACCCACTTAACACTCTGGGCTAAGCTTCTCCCCAGTACTTCTAATTCCATAGGAAAAGAACATTTTTTGAGAGTAAAACCATTTGTGGATAATTTTTCAGAAAAAAAAAAAAAATCAGGATAGTAGCATGAACCAACAGCACTGAGTTTCATACTTATCATAGGTATAGGGCATGTCCCTGAAAACATCTGAACTTTCATTTGAAACAGTGGCATGATTTTGCATCTTTTCTGTAGGATCTGAATAATTACTGCTTTCTGGTGCTTTTTGTCCATGTTAAACAAGAGAAAAGAAGTTCCTCTGGGCACCTTTTCTCCTGTGCTAATAGAAAACAAGCAAAATTTGTAAAATATGCCAAACTCTTTCTCACTATGGTCCTGCCTGGTCATCCATGACTTGGGGAGTGAAAAACAAAACAAAGGCAAAATGTACTTCAACCTGCCACTGCTACATGTACAACAGAGAGTATTTTTATTTAAAAGACAGCAGCTGAGCAGCAGTTATTTAATCCATGCTGCTTGAGGGATGGTGGGGGAAAGGGTATTTTTGTGAATGTTCTTCAATGACTCCTGTGCAGCTTCATGGCCGTGGCTCCAGCAGAAACCAGAACTTTAATAACAGCATTGCAATAGGCCAGGGTTATGTTGCAAGCGTTTTCAGAGTTGTACTTTACAGTCACATCCAGTTTGATTGCTTCCAGACCTAAGGCATTTAGCTTGTTTGAAAAAAAAATAATTTAAAAAGACAACCCCTCAAAAATCCTTTATCTAGCTGAAAAAAACTTTCATATTGAATAGCATGTTAAACTTGCATTCTATTGACTTTAATTAAACAGTTCCCCTTTTGTGGAAGTATTATTCCCATTGCTGTCATTAGCATTTGTTTTGTAACAGTGCAAAAGGGACAGCGAACTGTGCTACGAAATCCTCTTCTCTGGGGACTAAGTTCCTCTGTGTGAAACACATGTGCAGAGAGGTGTGCATGCACCTAGAGGATGTACTTAGCCTCAAATAATCTACTGCATTTATACAATTTAGTCTGCCTAAAGTGTGTGGGTGAAAATGGAAACACACTTTTGTTTGTATACTCAGGAAAAAAGCTAATTATATGTGTAGGTGAAGTGTAAATATTAAATATTTGATCACAGGACGTTTCACTGTTGTCTTTGTGTAACTTACCTTTTTGTTGCTTTGCCATTGGCAACTACAGAACCATCCCTGTTTGTGATGGTAACACCTCTAGCCCTCAGCTTACCACTACACTGACCAGGCAACATAACTCAAATGCAAAGGAAAATGAGATAATTCCCAAATAATCTAAAGTCACAAATGTTGAGAGTGCTTTGTTGGGGTTTTTTTAAAGATAGGGACTTGAGTTCTACACACACTAATATTTCCTACCCATACAGTTGAAAGCAAAAGATAAGCCCATTTCAAAGTGTGGAAATTCCACTTACTAATTGCTTGTTCTTGACAACGTGGAGTGTTTGACCTCGACTCTGAGGTATTTCTGCACAGACAGAGTTGCCATGTCTGGTCCCAGACTGAATTATTTAGAGCCATGTCTCGAGCTGTCAGCCTGCAGAGCAGCTCTGTCACTGCAAGTCTTTCTTTTCCTTACTAACTCTCCCAGACATGCAGCAGGATTTCTTACCAAAGCAGAAGAGCTGATAGGGAAAACAGTGGGAAGCAGAAGATGATAATGCAAAGGGTAACAAACAAAAGAAGGGAAACATGAAGACTTTGGTTCTTTGTTATTGTTTAGGAATGTTTAAGGATGTTTCCAAAAAATTTGTACATGTTCAAATATTATCAACATTTTTTTAGAAAGAATATAAAATCAAAGGTTTAGGTTTCCTACTTGTGTAATCAATATATGTAAAATTTTTGCCAAATCCACATCTATTCATTTGTTAAAAACACACAAGAAGCACAAAGAACTTTTCAAATGTATTACAAAGATTAAGATTGCTGTGAAAATATTCTGCTACCTGCCTAAATTATTGCAAATACTGTAAAGGGAAGGAAAGACTGTTTTGCAGATGGAGATTGTTTTGTTAATGGCTGTACCTCTGTTTTGAAAGCCTGAATATGTTTCTCCTAAAGATCTCAGTAGGCCTGGCCTATATGTGCATAAGTATATAATTTAGTTTTATTTATTTTGAAATTAAACAAGTGCATAAATTCCAGGCTCACGTAGAGATTCCTAATCAGCAATTCTCTCTGTAATTTTAGAAAAGAAATTATGGGAGCTTTGTGTAAGAAAACAATGTGCCAAGCAATGAAATCATTATGAGCTAATTGCAAGTTAACTACTTTAAGCTAGCTACTGGTTGCCCTACTCCTCTAATATGGGTCAGTAATTATATATGAAATTATGTTACCAGCATAACATAATAATTATAACCAGGATGTTTTTAACATAGAATTATTGAAGAGTTCTCAATTTTCCAGTTCTGTAGCCTAAAATGGGAGCTTTGTACAGGGCTGTGCTCTGAATCATCGCTCTGGTCACATGGAAAGTGGAGCTTGTAGTGGTGTGTGTTGTTAATTACAGCATTTTGGGTGTAATTACCATGTTTACAGGATGACTCCTGGGGCCCAGTGGTCTGCATGTATTGATTACCTAGCTGGCTGACCTGTCAAGTGGAAAAACGGTTATGCCCCACAGAAAATAAGGGAAATCATCGTCCATCACATGCCCAGTAATGCTGCAGAAGAAATTGTGGAAGCTGGGAATTCTGGTACTCACACTCAGGGCTGTCTGTGTGTCACTTCTTCTCAGCTCCTGCTGTGCTCTACAAGCTGTAGGAAACTGATCTCTAACCTGTGAATAATGCGAGAAGAAGGAACTGATGGGAGAAAAATATGTACTGTACCATGGATTTGCAATAGAGGATGTGGCAAATAGGATTTCAAAGTGAAATGGGTGGCAGAATTTCTCATCATTCTGGTGAAAAATTCTTCTTCAGATGCGTTTTTCTTATGACTCTTTGCCCCTTCCATTTTGTCAGAACTTTTCTTTCCTTAGAAAGATCAGTCCTTAGGATTAAATTTTTTTTTAAAAGAAAAAGCCATATTCCTATTCTTACAAGAAAATAAGATAGCATTTGCAGATTAATTTTTTTTCTCCAGGACTGTGGCTTAGAAGAGCAATCACAAGGCTGAAAGCCATGGGAAACTTTCCACTTTTTCATATTTCTGCCACCAACTGTCCTTAATCTTTTTCGTTTATTCAGACATGCACAAAGATAATTCACTTAAGATTGAGAAACCATTTGTAAAACCTTAGTTGGGTAGATGAAGACAGGCCTTTTGTGATCCTCTCTGATCATAAGCATGTCACTTAAGGCAGCAGGTGTGTTGGTGTTCCACTTTGGGAGGGGGGAGCATTGGTGCTTGGGCAGTACTATTGAGGTGGAAAACTGCAGAGACAACAGGGCCAGAGTCAGAGCAGACCCAGGTCAGAAGCAGTGAAGCTGAGGAGAGACCTTGGCACTGCCAGGGGTATTCATCCACATTTATTCTTCAGTCTTGGCAACTCCTGCCTGTCTAGTCCAAGGGGAAGCCTTTCCCAGGAAAGCAGGAAGAAATGGTCCCGCATCAAAGATTTTCTGCTTAAAATAAAACAAAACTGGAGAAATCCAAAGAGACAAAGCCCATTCACACTGAGCTCTGGTGGCTCAGAAACCTCTCAGCAGCTCAGGTGTATTTGGGCCAGTGGTTAAGAAGAGAGGGCTTCAGTGTGGGAAGAGCTGAAGTGGAGGAGGATGCCTTCAAGTAAATGTGTGTGTCCAGGAAGATTGGGTAATGACTGGGTGAGGGCAGGATGGTAATTGGCTGTGAAAAATAACTGCAAATGCCTGTGTAAGTGAATGCCAGGCATGAAGGGTTTTGTGAGGAAGAGATTAAAGGGCTTACTGTGCAAGTGGGTGTTGGTATTTATGGTAAGGAGAAAGGGAGGTTTGTAATTTACTTGTGCTTAAGGTGGTAACTTTTTTTTCTTGACAGCTTTGCAATCTTTGCCAGGGTCAGCAATTTTTAAAGTGATCCCCATGAACAGAAAAACTTCAGAACTTTCCAGAGGAAATTTGAAGGTCACAGAGTCCTGCTGGTTCAGATATTTTGGATGCTTTAGTCTAAATCACACCATTTGGATTGTTTCAGCAGCTCATACTTCACAACTATACAGTTTGTAATCAGGATGCTCTCTCCTTTTTTGTTCTTTGCACCTACATTTCTTATTTTCTATTGCTGAAAGTGATTACCATTAATTGTAAAATTATGGAAAAAAATTTGAAATAGCATAAAACTGTTATAGTATCATCAACCCTTTGACTTTGTAGACAGATGTAGTTTGATAAACCCTTGTTGCCTGAACACCTCTGCTACCTTTCAGCTTGCACAGGATTGCTAGAAATAGGAGGCATTGTTTAGTGTCATTTGTTGCATATTTCAGCCAAAATAAATTCTCTGTTGCCCTACCCATTTCCTTGTTTCCTAATGCAAAATGTCAGGTCAGTAACTTCTTGTTGTGGTTGTTGTTGCTGTTGTTGTTGGGAAGCGTAGTTTTGTTCATCTGGTTGAAGGCACCTTAACAATAAGAATTACAAATAGATCCTATGGATTCTATACAACATGTCATATATGACTGATATCATGTAACTCACCTCTGAACAGGCAGATTTGGGAGAGATTTGTGTCTACCCACGAATCAGAATTAT
The DNA here is from genome assembly GCA_013398075.1 of Notiomystis cincta. Taxonomy (NCBI): domain Eukaryota; kingdom Metazoa; phylum Chordata; class Aves; order Passeriformes; family Notiomystidae; genus Notiomystis; species Notiomystis cincta. The sequence continues at coordinate 61,744 of VZRX01022120.1, read as the reverse complement.
GTGTTTGCTACCTATCTGTTTTATTTTAGGGTTATCTTAAATCCAGCTACCAATTTCATAAAAGTAAAGTTTCATGAGGAGATATGAAAAAGCACTTCATGGGAAACTATTGACATATGTATACAAGGACAGACATTTATGTATATTAGTGTGTAGGATTCAGGAAATGTGAACATCTGGTTTCTCTTAATAGTCTTTTCTACTATTTAATTAATAAGAATTATTTTGATATCATTCATGTCTGACCTGAAGAATTCATGAAATCCAGTTCTCTCTCAAGTCAACACAACTCCACTGTGTATACATATTTGACATGTCTTTGTGAACTTAGTAAATCCATCTATTTGAAAGGACAATGTGAAATTCTGTATTAAACCGTGGTCTGCTACACACATGTCCATTCTCCTTTTATTTTCTTTGAACACAGAGCACAGTAAAATGTATTGTACAGTGTACCAGTTTGATATCACTTTGATAGACATGATGTGACCTTATATACACACTCCAGTGTACTCTAATCCGTGGTCTCCCAGCTCCCACTCTGCAGGATTTTTGCGATGTTGCTGGAACCCTGTGCTTTCACAGAGCAGCTGCAGTGACCCCTCGCCCTACTCACTGCTGCTGACAGCTGCCTACCATGTGTAGAGGAAACCTCACAGACTAAAATCTCCCTCATAAAGCAAAGATCTTTAGATAAGCATGCAGGCCTGATCATGCTACTACTTTAAAAATAAATAGTTTAAACCCAGAACTTTCTGTGTGGTGCTAAAAGAGTGGTAGCTAAATATTCAAGGCATTCTGCCTGGTAAAAATAATGGATATGTGACAGAGCGTCTCCTTTTAAAAACAGAAAGAAGAAAACTTCAGTATAAACAATGAAATGTATCCTAAGTGTAAATAATCTGCATAAGAAATGAGTTAATCTGTCTGTTAGGACAGGTTTGACTTGCTAAACGAGGCTCATCAAGTTCTTCTGGTTTATGTTTAAGAGCTGTGTCATAACTCCCTGAAGTCGGAAAAAGATCCATCCAATAATTCATGTATCAAATGAGGAAAGTTCATTTCATCTGAATTATAACATTTACCCACATGGGGTATTTACTTCTATCAGGATTTTTATTTAGGAAAAAAATGAAATCAAGAGTTTAAAATAAAAGTGAAGAACAAAATTGGGCGTGATGTTTAATATTTTTTAAATATTAAAACTTGAAATAATTATTAGGTAAAACCAGGTTGGCATTGTACTTCTTAAAGGCATTTCTTCACATACAGTACCATGAATTACATCACTGCTAATGTTTTCCTGCTGAGCTGCCGTCATCTTTTGACTTGCTGTCGTAGTGTTACATTGATGTACCTTCCCCATTTGGGTAGAGGTCATTATCCTCGTGCCCAGCTGCATTGCCTCTGCTGTGCAGGTTAACTGCTTGAGGTCTTTTATCTAGGCAAATGTTTTACCAGAGCTTTTGCTCCATGATGACACAAACTGTTCCTCAGAGGTCAAATCCAGCTGAATTAGCAGTGCTGTGATAGCGTGTTCCCTGTGTATTCACACACTCATTCAGAGACCCATGGGAGTTAAGGTACCAGTGAAATGAATAAAAATAATTATTAAAATGTCCTTTATTTTCAAGACTTTCTTTTCCCAAGGATGTTGTCCTTTAGTATTTGTGTCACTGTAAAACTGTCTTGTCAAAAGAATGCCATTTTGCAATCAATTTTGACAAATGGATGGTAATCATAATAGCAAATTTTTACAAATAAACTGTGTGCATAATGAGCTCAAATCACAGTTCACACATTTTTTACATGTTAGCTAATTCTATCAATATCTTCTTTTTAAATAGTAGCTTTGAGACTATTAGCCATTCCCTGGGCATTTCTGGTAGTTTCTTTCTGTGCATGAGTGATAATCAAGAGGCAAAATAACAAGTGAGAAAATGCCCTAAAGCTTGCTCAGCTAGGCTCAGATTTTACAACATCTAGTTTTTACTATCAATTATGGGTTAAAAGGTCTAACAAGTACATGCTCAGAATTTCAGCCTTCAGCATTCAGATTTTGTCAGCCTTGTCCCAAACAGGAAAAGACGTGTACAAGAGCTAATCATCTGCATCTCTTCATAAGAATTTGAATGCATTCCTTGAATTGTGAAATAGTATTTGATAATTCCTTGCTGAACAAAAGTGATGAGCACTGTAATTTGTCATACATATAAAAGGTTTTTTTCTTTCCTCTGCCATTCATACAAAACTCAATTTAGGAACATAGCTGAAAAAATATTCAACTTAAGGGATGTGATTAAGACCTACTGAAACAAATGAAGTTTCTGAAGTATCAGTGTGGGGACTAGGAATCCTTCTCTCAATCTGGACTGAATTTCCTTTAAAGTTTAAAACTTTTAAGTTTAGAACGACAGAAGCAAGACCAAGGTCACTTGCCTTCCCAGAGATCTAAAAGGTATCAATGCATAGTAGGATTTCAATATTTATTGCTTTAGCTGCAAATATTTAATTTATGTTGAAAATACCAATACACAAATTTAACTCAGTAATTCCCATCTCTTCCTGTCTCCCACTGGGAAAACCACATTGACTTCAAACAAGCTCTGTGTGGGTACTGGCCTCTTTGCATGGAGCCCCTGAAAGGGTCAGGGCTACAGTAGTTAAAAAAAAAGATCAGTTTTATCCATGTGTGTGCATAAAAGCAGTAATACAGAAATATATATATATATCTCAAGGTATGTCTTGTTCCTTTAGAACTTAAAATAAAGTGCACCTCTGAGCTTTGGAGCCACTGGTCATGGTTGATAGCTGCAGTTGTGTTAGGAATACATCTGCTGCACGGAGAACCTCAGGGAACACTGCTGTTTGAATGAGCAATATATTCATTTTTTGTTGATTAGGGTGGTTAGGATTTGGGGCTGGGTTTTCTTAAGAAGATCTTATTTAGTAGTACATACACAAAAAGTCTTCCAATGTCTTGTTTGTATGAAAGCATTGGGAGCCAGAGAAAAAGAGAATTGTTCTTCAGTCTGAATTATGGCGAAGACTCAGGTTTTGGGACCGGTTTCACTCTGGAGTGGAGGGAGATTTTCAGCTGAATAGGAACTGATTCAATTAGTGCTTAAATTAATGAGTGATGTCTTTTCCCTGTCTGCTGTCCCTACTGGGGATTAGGCACAGTCTGCCAGGAAGGATACAGGGCTCATCTGAAGTATTGAGGCAATGAGGATGCAGCAAGGGTGTAGAGAACTGGCATTTTTATTTTTTAGTTAGGGCAATTAGTTGCATTAGCTTAATCATGTCCACATAGCTTGGTTCTCTATGAAATTTTCTGCTCTGGTACTAAAAAATGATCAAAGACTGACACTAGAATTTGATTTTTGTTTGTTGTACGAGTTCATTTAGAGTATGCCAGCGGCTGCTGCAGCCAGTGAACCTAAATAAATGCCTGTTGGATATCTATTTAGCAGCAGGCTCCAGTTTTTTTCAACACCGTCTCCATGTAACCTTTTAATCTAGTTCTTGTCTTTGACTTTTCATATTTTATATATTTAACCCCTTGATGCAGATATTTTGCATTAAGTGCTTTAGAAATCCTGATTTACTGCCTCAAAGGACTAACCAGAATTCCAGTATTCTTTCTTTATCTACATTCATTTACACAGACCATTTATTTCTAATAAATACATTGGCCAGATCATATTTCTCTGCAAACTCTAAGCCCTGAAAATAAATTTATGCAGTGACATAATGAAAATAATAAAAACTGTCTTGCATATTGCTCTTATTCTTGCTTTAAATATCACCTTCCGAAGGCACGGTGGGTTTATATTCTCCAAGTAAACACCACGTTTGAGGTTCATGCTGCAAAGCTCTAATTTTTAGTTGACTTCTAAGGGAATTTAATCAAACTACAGGATATATGATTCAAAGCAAAAAATGTAATTAAGAAAAATCTTTTTCTGTAGGCAAAGAGCAGCTTGTTTTCATTAATTTTATGAAGAATGTTGTTTTTCTTGGCTGAAAACTTAAACTCATGGGACAAAGGAAGATTTATGGGGTGATCCACAAAATCACACAGGTTTTGTGTTGCAATGCTGTTTTTGCAGTGACCACTAGAGTCCCTATAGTTGAAAGTTTATCAGTATTTCTTTTTATAAATCTCTATTTTCAGAAAGGGCTTTTATTCAGAGATTAGCTTTGAGCTAAATATATGCACACAAAGGCTCAGTGTATACGTACTGTGGTAAGCATGTATATTTTAATGTAAACAATTTATACTATTTTAAGAGGTCTTACATTACAAGGAGAAATGCAACTGAAGTAAGAACAGCTATTTAGATCTTCCATTCATATGCTGCTTGTGTTTCTTTGTCTTTACGCTTTATTTAAACAAATGGCAAACTCTCCAGCAGTTGCTGAAAGCCACTGGTATAGAAGATCAGAGACATGATGTCTCTTGCCCTACTCCTTCAAGGTGTCAGTGCTCCTTGTGAGGTGCTTGGGCTGAAGATCTGTGTGTCACAGAAAGTTTTCATCTTTGTGATCATTAGAGTGGAGGTGCAGAACCAGAGACAGAGCCGGGTTATTGGGTGGCACTTTGACTTATTTCTCCCTTCTGAGTTTTGACCTCTTAGATTTGAAGTTCAAATTCAGCTTTAACTTTGACACACATATTTTTAAACCAAATAATGAGTTTATTTAGTTAACTGTATCAAATGAAACACCTTTTGTATCTTTAAAAATGTCTCTTTACGAAGATCAGTAGTTCACGAACAGTAATGAAACAACAATCTTAACAGAATGCTCTTTCATTCCCCATAATGTCAGCAAGAGTGTCTACTTGTTTAATGTTGTAGTAAACAGAAAAGTTCATGGTTCAGTGCTTAAGCCTCTGAGCTGTCTCCCCAACTGTTCCTGGCTGCCAGTACTTTACTTACTCAACAGGAAACTAATTTAATTAGTACAAAGAACAGGCCAGTACAGATGCCTGTATGAAATTCTTTCAGTTTTCAGAAGGCATATGCTAAAGTCTCTACATTAGATGGAAAAACAGAGATTGTAACATTTACAATGAAATATCTGTTAACCTGTATTATCAAAGGTTGCTGTCTCAAATTATGTTGCTATGGTCTTGCAACATCAAACCAGACAAAATATTTCAGTTGAAAGGCAAAGAAGCTGATAGTAAATTTGAGACAAGTTTATGTTTCCTATTAGGAATCTCTTCATCCTGTATGTGACTAACTGGGAAGATGTACCATTAGTTCTTAGCAACACTGTCTTCTTCTAAAGTCTGCTTCACAGAATTTATTAAAGTGGTAAATTCAAACAGTACTTAGGAAATACAAAAATTAAGGTTTCAAATTTAATTTCCTCCACCTGTGGTTTATGCACTCATCTACAGTTTTCATTTGCCAGGATCATATATTCTTATTTCTTTGGGCCCTCGAGTCACTTTTCTGTAGGATAATGGATTGTGAACACAGATGGATAGTTAATGTTTCCTTTCATCTTCATCATTCAGTGTTTCATCCTATGCATTATGGCTATAGCATCCATAATCTGCACCAGATATGGAATCATTACTTTCCATGGTGGCTTTTCATGATGTGCATTCTGTCTTAGTTCTTTGCCAGCATTGTGAAGCCACTTTCACACTTCCCCCATGAGCTGACATGGTATGAAGGTGCCCATTTTACACACTAGGAGCTGAAGCACAGGTATTAAAATGGCAATTGTTAAAAATGAATCAATTATTCTTGCCTGATTTTTCAGAGCTCCTTGCATCCTTTAGAGCTCAATGTGTTCAGATTGGATTTCATTCTGCATTGACCTCAGTTAGAGCAGTGAATGCTCAGCATATCTGCAGCCCCAGCCAGGGTCCATCTTGGATTACAAAGAAAATGAGAGCTGCCAAGTGAATTTCTGTTAAAAAAAAAATAGGTTAACATAACTTCTCTAGTATCACATAGGAGCTCTGATAGTAGTTTTCTAGCATCATGTAGAAACTATGGCAGAAGCAGAACTCAGATGCAACTTTCCAAGCATTCAGCTATTGAAATTTTACTTTTCCTTGTCTGCCCACTCAACCTACTTGAGACCTTATAACTTCCACAATAAAGGAGTCAAGGGCCTTATTTTCATTAAAACCCTTTGTCCTAAAAAAGCAGCATATAGTTTGAGCAGCAAATGTGACAAAGGTTTCTTTAGGGACAAGAAAATCATCATGTCTTAAAGACTACTACAGGTGTACAAGGGATTAGATATATTGCACAAGAATTTTAATTCCTTTCAAGAGTTGTAAGTTCCCAAATTTTCAGAAACTGATAAAGTGGAAGAGGTTCTGGTGTATGGAATTGTACTGATACCTTCTTTCACCTTCATGGAGATGTGTTGCCAGTGGGATTCCTACCTTTCAACCCTCAGTGTGAGGTCAGTAGGTAGCAGTAGGAGGTGATTGTTCTCTGTGTCAGGCTGACACAAGAGAAAACAGAGTGCATTGTGCAAACAAGCTTACCTGCTGTTTGTTGGACTGGAGATAATGTTGTGTGACCCAGGAACAATAGGTCCTCCTGCTGCTGCTGAAGAGACAGGCAGCCTCCTGGCTGCTGGCTCTCTGCTGCTGTCTGCCCACTGCCTCTCCGTGCCTTCCTCTGCCCTTTTTCCTGACAGTCACTTCCCTATTCTCTAACCTGGTGCTTCAGCCTGTTTCCTCTTTCCTTGACAAAAAGGAGTCAGCCATGGGATGTCTGTCCTGATTACTGTGTGTATAACTTGAAAGGTATTTTTAATATTGCTCTGGTGCTTTGCAATCCCATATTATGCCAGTGCCCAAAAAAAAACCACCAAAAATGCTGCTTGCAAAGATGGGAAGAAGAGTCCATCCCTATCTTTATCAAAGTTAAATGTTACAGAAGTGGGTTCTTTTCTCTTTGAACATGTTATTCTTCTGACTATTTTGTTTGCCTGCCTTTCTGGTCAAAGATTAAATGACTGAGAACATGGCAAATCCTGGCTTTCTCGTTTAACCACTATTAATCACTTGACATTGCATTTAGAGCTAGTTTGCACAAGATATGTGAAAAGCAAAGAGCCTCACTCACATGCTGGCTTAACAGTCAGCAACGTTTTCTCCTCCCATCTGCTGTGTTCATTATTATTTAAAAGCAAATCAGGAGACAGAATTGGATTAGCAGAGTGGGTGGCACCAGTGGAAAACAAGCTCTGTGTTGGCAGTCACCCTGCCAAGTTCATGTGAAATTGCCCATTTTCGTTGGCAGCTTCAGCTTAGCTTGGTGTGATGACATATGGGCCTAGAGGGTAAGAATCTATTTCCATATTATAGCAGCTTCTGCTGTGAAACCTCGTATTTTGTAGCTGTGTGACTGCCTGGCTTTGGCTGCAGTCTCCCCTCCTGGCCTGCTCTGCCACACAGGGCCCCTTGGCCATCATCTTGGCATTTTTCCAAGGCTCCCTAGTAGCTCTTCCTACGTGTTCATACCCGGGTTGCCCCCAGCTACTCCGCTGGTCCCAAGCCATAAGCATATGGAATGGCAAGAAGCAAAATAAGGAAGCTCATAACCCACTCATCTGTGGTGCCCCCAGAATCAAAGGAGAGAAATCAAGCCCTTGCTTTGACTTTTAAGGGTCAGTAGTTTCTCAAAACAGCAGGGATATATATTTTATGCTTGAAAAATAAATAACATAGCCAATGTGTAATTTACACATCAACTCAAAACTCAATCACCTCATAAATAGGCATTTACAAATGAAAAATTAACTTCTTGAAATTAATAAAAAATCCCTGTTTCAAGTATTAGCGTTCTAGAATTTTCCAGGATATGATTTCAGCGTCCAGTGTTGTCTATTGTACTTCTGCATAAAGGAAATTTTGGTGCCTTGCATTGAAATCCATGTGACAGGGATACCACCAACTAAGTCAATTCTGTAAAATAAGCTCAAAGATATTTCAGGAACCAGACTGCCCCTAAGTCCCTCAGCTGTGATTAGTGAGTTAACAATAACATTTCTTCTTTCAGAAATCTTTTTCATCCTCTACTTACTATATAAGGAAAATAATTAAAATAACTCAATGCAAAGCCCTTTCAAAGCACAAAGAATGTATCTCTCTGAGTTTAGGGTACCGTTATTGTCGGTTATTACTTGACAGGATAAAAATATTTGAGGAGGGAGAGTTACAGGCTGTTGACATGCCTTTAAACTATTTATTATAATTTTCAGAATTTCCAATGCCTTTTTTTATCCCCCTCCTCCCGCCTCTTTGGACACTCTCTACTGCTATATATTACTTTAGATAGCTTTCTTTTGGGGATAGTGAAGGGGAGCAGAGAAGTCTTGCTATTGGGAGTATATGATCCTCTTCTGTGCAATGTGAGAAACGGAAGACCTTATTCCTGTAAATCCTTGTTGTCACAGCCTGTGCATGGTAACAGCCCTGGTCCAACATGGTTTGACAAAGGTGGACAAAACATGATGCATGATGCCATTCAGAGCCCCCAAGCACTTACAAGGAGATGAGTTGCACCTTGGAAGCTGGGAGTTGGTTCACACGTTTGCTTCCCCACTTGTGCCTGTCTCTGCTCATGCTGCAGTGGGGGCTTCTTATGCATGATATGATTGTTGTTGCCATTTTCCTGCTGTTTATTCAGCAAGGATGGTTGAGACAAGTGTCAGGAAAGGGGCAAATATGTCCCAACCAAACATCAAAAACTAGCACCCTTGAAGAGGTGTGTATTTATCACCCAACGGCTGCAAAATTTGAACATAATGCACCAGTTAGGTGCTTAGATGGTATCACAATAAATCAAACTAAAGGCCTGCGTTTTGGAAGGATTTATTTCTGTGATGAACTCAATTTTAGAAGTCCCTGCTGGGGGTGAGAGATGTGATCAATGCTCAGGCTCCAGTAGCAGAGTCTTTGTTACTGCCTATGCAGAGACCTGAGCACATCACTTAGGCACAAAGAGGCAGCTTAGTTCTTTGTTCATTCTTTATACATGAGCTAGTTACTCATTTCTCCACACATAACTGCTATCATTCTTCATACCTAAACTGTATTTTGTTTCTGGATGAACTTAAAAGGCTTTTTGGAAGGATCTAATAATCAGAAACCTGTATTTTAAGGTGAAAAGGGCTAATTAGACACAGAAAGTCACACTATCTGTGTGGCTCTCTCTCACTCTGTAGAGGGCAATTCAGTGTTCTCCTGGTGCATCTATTTCACCTCCTTTTGATATTTAAACCCAGAGCATGTCAGTTACAGAGGTGCTGAGTATCATTCTGTATAATTATTATCTGTCCATCTGTTCTGCCCTTTCTTTCTCTTCTTTCCTGTAACAATTTTCAGCCTCATATCCTTGATGTATTTTGTAGATACAATTTACACTTTACATGACTCAACACGAATGCAAGCTAATCAGGTGGATTGAGCTTCAGTTGCCACAAACAAATGAGAACTTACTGTAGTGCTGTGCTATTTAGTAATGCTAGAGAAGTTTCAGTTTGAAAAAGCCATCGTAAATGAATTTATGTGCCCACCCATATTTATTTTAATTAAAATCATCCACGAGTCTTGGCTGTTGCTTTGACTACTAAGTACTTACAAATAAGCTTAATAGACATGTTTGTTTTTTCCGCAGCTGTAAAAATATATATTCTGCTACATGATTGGTTTTTTATCTGATTTATTTAAATAGAGTTAGGTAAAGATGCAGTTTATAGGGAAGGTTAAAGGGTCAAAATCCTATTTAATTAACTTATACCCACTTGGGAAGCAGCCAAGGTAAAAGAATGCAGTGAAAGTAAGCTTCAAATAATATGAAATCTTTGAAAAGGACTAACCACCTTTGGTGAAAGGCTTTCCTGTTCTTAACCTTGTGTCATTTAAACTATTTAAATGAGCTATGCAAAACCTTACTTTTATAATGGAGCTTCAAAAAAAAGATTAAGTATTTCTTGCAGTTACAAGAAAACCAATGCTTATAGCACTTTTGATAGAAAAGCCTTTAGTATTCCATCTTACCATGATCCCTGTCTTTGCATACCACAAAATGCACAGTATGTTGCACCTGATTTGACATCTACTATTTGTGCCATAAGCCTCTGAAGTGTGTGAGACTGGTTTTTAAAAACATTTAAGTCTTTTAAAAAACAAAAAGGAAGGGGGAAGCCTCTGTAGTATCTGAAGGAGGTCTGGTTTTCAAAGAGTGTAGATCCTGCTTGGTTTCTAAAAGTTGTGTCTGTAAGAGGAACCTCATGCTGGATTTCCCAAACCATGCATAATATCTGAACGTCTTAGTCATACATGTGGAAAAGGTTCTTACCCCAGCCAGAGTGGGAACTCTGAGAAATAAAATTACTGAGCTTCTTTGTGGTCTCTTTATGCACTAGATAGAATATCCTCATTGCTGTAGTGGTGCTCTGTAGAGGTGCTAATTCTGGAACATTTTTTCCATTTAATGCCACAGAGACTGCACTGGGGAAATATTTTTGTTTCAGTGCTCCATATGGTTTTCTATGTAAAAATGGAACTGGCAGGGAATAAAGCAGCTGGCCTGAAGCTGCCAGTAACTATTTCTAATGTCACAAATTTTTAGCAAAAATCCCAAGTGGGAGCTGTATAGGTGAAAGGACTGCATAGCAGTATTCAGCAAGTATCAGCACACCCTCTAGGGAACAACCATGGAGAAAAGCAATAGCTCATAAAGACACCATTGCCTTTCCTAAACTAGGATTTTTGTTTTCTCCTCTGTGCCATTCTAGTCTTAAGAACTCTCAGGTTGGGAAACAATTCAGGTTTGAAAATGTCAGCTGCAAAGACTTCCTGATATCTCTGTCAATAAATACCATTGTATGGCATTCACGGTGTGGGTGGACACATAGATTAAGAGCTTAGGAAATAATAATATTTGGAAATATATTCCAAAGTTTAAATACATCTATTACTTAAACTTGCCATTAATATAATATACTATAATCATGGGAAAGTTCCTTCTGCTTCAGCATGTGAGCTCTGCTTTCTAATTTATATGTGCAGTGCTGTCCTAGAAAATGTATTTTAATTGACATGACCACCTTGCCATGATGCTCAGTCTCTTAAAGTCACAGCAGCAAACAGAATATATAACCAGATGGTGTTTAGCTAGAAAGATCTTTGCTATCCAGAATGCAGCTACAATAATATCTGTTCTGTCAAGCTAAAACAAAGGCATTCATATCTCCACATTGCAGATTAAAAATTCCTTGCTGGTTTGAAAAGTACTTTCTAGGAAGAACACTAATGGAAATAAAAAAGCAGGTGAGAAATGGAATTTATTTTTTGTTTGTTTACCCATCCCTCTTTTTTTCTTCCTTCTGCACCTGAATAGTCACCCTGTCTTCTCAAAGAAAAAAAAAAAAAAAAAAAATGAAAAAAAACAAAAACCTCCCACTGCTTTCCAAGAGGTAATCTAACATGACTACTGTTGTCACTGATTGTCACTGATAATTGGGACAAAAGAATCAGAATTCATATGAACCATATGAAAGAAGAGAAGGTTACTTTAGCTAGATNCAGATTATCTAAAAAAAAAAAAAAAAAAAAAAAAAAAATGAAAAGAACTTAATTCCAAGCTGCCTGTAGGTACTTGCAGGCTACTAGAATGATTGTGGTAGTGATAAACATTTACACTTTGTTTTCTTAATGCTTAGCATTTATCTGTGGAGTCTGAGGTAGTTTACAGTGTTGTGATCCCTTGCAGAGGTATTTTTAAATTCCAGGGAATCTTTGTTAGAGCAAAATGGTCCACACCCATCTCAAGACTATCCCACAGCTACTCTGCACTGATTACACCAGCAGCATTAAATTTGTTCCAAGACTATTTAGCTTTCAAGAAGTAACTTGACTAATATTAACAATCACATGTACACAAAATGCCCTATTTTCAAGTACCTGTGGATACTTTAAGTTTTGCATTAGACAGGGCTTAATTTTTGGGAGGAGGTAAATGCTAATGAGTCATCTAGCAAGCATTTAGTCTTTCATAAGTCATTTTGTCCAGCAGACTTTGCTTTGGGGATAAAAGCCATGACAGGGAAAAGCAGGAATAAATTTCTGCTTAAGTTCTCTGAATATATGTACTTCTTGTTAGATGGGGAGGAATGGAAGGAGAGGTCAAGAACATCATCTCACTTGGGTTTTGAGTTGGTCAGCTGTTGTGTTGCAGATAATATAAATAAATAAATATGCTCAGGTTTGAGTTGATAAATAGCAGTGTTGATAACAGTGACCACCATTCCTCACACTTGCAGTCAGTAAGTTTCATTCATGGTATTTGGAGGGCAGAATTGATCTGCTTTCCCTGAACTCTAGGGTTATATTCTTCATTCAAACCTAGCTCGTGACCTATAAAGGATCAGATTCTTTTCTACCCCATCTGAATTCTCTGAACTCTGGTTAAATATTACTTGAAGCTTCACAAACTGTTAAACTTCTCCTTGATACGTTAGCAGGCCAGCATATTTTTACTGCTAAAAAAAATTAAAACCAACCAAAAAAATTCAAAGAACTTCCAGTCAGAGGCATGGGCTCTCAGCCATCTCTTGTTTGCTGCTCCCTTGAAACATGTACAGGAGATTATCCTTATTAGGCTATCTTACGGGTATTCCCAGATCTTTTGAGTATGGTTTTCTTCCTTTTTAATTAGTAGGTCATTATGTGACAACTTCTGTCTGCTCCCCTAAGTGGCTGGCTAAGGCAGATTTCACAGTGTTTCTGGATACCTGAAAATAATTAGCCATTTGTGAGCTGGGAGGTGGCTTCAGATTTTAGAATGAAGCTTTGTTCTTAGTAATGCACTGGGGAATGCTGCTGCTGAAAAATAGGGATGTTATTCCCTCATTTTGTCTATGCAGACAAGAACAGTGTGATAAGTTTCTGTCTAGCTCTATCCAGGCAGATAGAGCCTTCTTGCTCTTCTTGCTTCTTCTTGCTCCCTCACCAGCTTTCAATGCCATTAGCTGTGATGTTGAAGCTGGTTGGGAGTTTGGTGTAAACTGGATCACTTCTCTGTGAAGTTCTACATAAAAATGTCACTGCTGATACCTTTAGCACTACAGTGTACAGAGAGTTCCACAGAAAATTTTACAATACAAGTGACGAGGCACAAGTTGCAGGGCAGGAACAAGGAATTAGGTTTGCAGCAGGGAGAATTTCTTAAGCTGGCTCTGCCATGGGGGTGAGACATGGTAGAAGGGTACCACAGCTAAGCTCACTCACACCCAGTTGCTTGTAGGTGAATCTCTCATCCCTTGACTGTTTAGCTCTGCACGAGAGTTTAGCAATGGGCAGATCTCCCAGCAGCTCTTCTGGAACTCCTTTTCTCGAGAGACAGGTTCAAACCAATAACAAACCTGTTAACCAGGGCATTAATGCCTTTATATCATCTTCCTACAAGTATTTCCTTTCTGAGTTCTGTTCAATACAACTGTAACAGATAGCCTTTTCTTTCTTCATTTTTTTTTCCTTTCAGATATTTTAATTAAGCTATCTACAAATTTTGTTCAGGCATAGCATTTACTTATCTGTTTCAGAGATGAGAGCTGGTGCTACCATTGAGATAAGGATCTCATTGTGTGAAACACTGGCAAATATTTTAGGTTTAAGTTCTCTCATTATAGATCAGGGAGACAGCATTTCTCCAATTCACGTTCATTCAGTTCCTCTTTGGCAGGCTTTTTTGCAAGTTATCAGGGTGAGAAGCTTAGCAATTTAGACATTTCACATTAATCAGATAGAAAAAATGTTATAAGAAGTTGTAGGGATTTGGCTGTTTATCAGGTTTGAGAAGTATATTCTTGCAAACTAGCACTAATATTTTTCTGTTCTTGATGTGTACCAAAATCTCCAATTTGCATTTTTTATTTTATAAGGTTTCCATGGCTTTGCTTGCAAACTATATTAAGCTCAATAACACTGCTATTTTTGTAGTATCTTCATCTGAAGTACTGGTTTTCCCAGAGCTCACTCACAGAGGGCTGTGCTTTATTCTCAAAAAGCTAGAAGATGTGTAGTAGATTCAGTCCTGGCCATTTTTCATGTGAAGCCTCATTCAAATGGTAATTGTGAAGGGCTTTGTGGACTTTGTTCTCAACTCAAAGCAAAAACTTCAGCTGTGGGCAGCTAGGGTAGGAAAGAATTTTTGCTGAAAGACTTGTAGAAAACTAATTTGGAAGTTACCACAGCCACTCAAAAGTTAAAAGTATACCTACAAATCAACTGTGAAACCAATCACATAACAATCAAATAACATTGGAAATTAATACTGTGAATAAAATATATTACAGTGAAGATCAGGCTTGTATTCCTTTTTTTCTCCTCACAAGACACACTATGAAGGAATTAATTATAATATTTTGTTGAGACTTGTGTGCAAAGTATGCACAGTTGGTTTGCAATTACTGATATGCATATATGCATATAGCAACTGGTGTCTAACTTAAGGGTAAGTCTTGGCTCTTCAGAATCAACCTCCCACACTGGACTATTGGATACATGTTCACAGAGTCAGGCGATGCAGGACTTTCATTTTAAACTCATACTGTACATAAAGGTACAATTGGGAAAACTCAGAGTCCAAGTAAAGATTTCAAGTACTACCAAATGTTGCAACTGTTCTAATATTGCATTTTTGATAAATTTAACTGTATTTATATAATTTTCACTATTGGTGGCTCCAGCTAAAAGTGGGCACTAATTTTGGGAGACACTCTGAACCTAGAGGCTGGGACATAATCCAGGGACCTTGTTACAGGTTGTAGTGGGATGAAATTACTTGCCTACAGTTACATTCAGCTGCAAAGACAAATCTTGGTTTCTGTTTTCCAGCCCCATGTCCACAGCACCACAGACATCTCACCTTTTAAACGTTATGTCACTTATTTAAAGTATGCTCATAAAATAATTTAGTTGATAATTAAATCAGATAACTCTGTTTTTTTATTTTCAGTCCTCGTCTAGCACTGACTTCTTTTAGTGTCATCCCTTCGCACCCACCCTGAAACTGTAGTCAACTCCCACACACAAATCTATTTAGAGTTGCAGAGCTCTGCTCAGAGGCAAAGTCAGTCTGTGAAAAATTCTTTGTGGAGAGAGGAATTCATAACATAGCAACATGTCCATAAGGATCTGTATTACGATTTATATGTTAGAACTGTGGAGAAGAATATACAGCAATTTTCATCACTTTAGACAGAGTCTGGGAAATCCCTTGTGTATAAGAATACCAATGTAGTAACTAAGACACAAGAGAAAAGAGCAGAAGAAATGACTTATTTAATCCTGTGTTACTTATTTGTCAAATATGGTTTACTGCTAAGTACTCATAACACTTATTATTATAATGTGTAAGTATTCTCTACATTGCTGCATCTGTGAAAGAGTAGTAGCCATTAATTGCCAAGATAATGCAGAGGTGTCATTTAAACATTAAATGATATTAAATAGCTAAAGAAGTATAAAGTGAATTGGTAAAGATGTGGCCTATGTGAGGGGAGAAAGGTGATGATATTCTCTCTGTATTGAGTTAAGCTCCATCCTAGAAACAAGTCTGGAAGTCACATTAACAGTGTGTTTTGCAAAGATTACACCTGATATTTTGGCCACATGTGTACCTTGCACATATTTTGCTATGGCTTCTTTACTTCTTTAGTTACAGGGGGGCAGGATCCTGAGTTGACACTATAAACTGACCTTGTCAACATGGGCATTGACAGAAACTGAAATTAAACTGCAATAATTCAGCCTTATTCAACTCCTGATACTTGCTTTGTACACACATGACAGGGAAGAAGATACTTGGCTTCAGTGCAATTTTAGAAGTTATGTAAATCCACTACATTCCTGTATGTTACAAGGCTTCCGAGTTCAGGAATCACTAACCAGCCTATAGTTGAAATTATTTTCTTCAAACCCTTCTCAGTTTGTCAAAAAACCCTAGTTTTTCTAGTGTGTCTCTTTTTCTTTCTTTCTTTTTTTTTCTGAATAAATTTTTAATGGCAGCCTTAAGTCTTGCCTCTCCTGTGTATTTTGGGGCATGGATAACTAGATAAAACTAAAGCCCAGCAGAAAGCAATTTAAGTAACCTTATATTTAGCCTTAGTGAATAGTATTCCTCAGGAAACCACAAACAAGGTACAGTCCATCGAAAGAAAAGCTTCCAACAAAGCTAGGCTGTATACTGAGATAATCTTTGAACTAGCACCTCTGAAGATACACAGAGCAACTTTATAGGCATCAATCTACTGAGCCTTGTCCATGGGGTAATTCTGAGCCTGAGCTAACAACACTGCAGATCATTTATTTTTCATATATAAGAACAAATGCATTTCTTCTCAATTTCACAGAAGTAAAACTTCCCTGTGAAAGAAGGCACACTATACAGTGTGCCAATTGAATATTTTTAAGCATATATTTATAGAAATGTCTTTATATACCCATCCCTTCCACACACATTCAGACTCATACATACACATTTTTTGTATGCTTGCATTTGTGCACATATATTTTAGACATAGATATAAAATAAAACATGTGCATATATATCTATATATATATTTGAAGGGGGGAAAAGATTTATGGCAGCTGGCCAGATTTAATTTGTCTGCTTGTATTTAGCACTTAAGGGCTTATATACTCAGTTTGCTCAAAAGAGTGAAGAAGTACTCTGCTTATGCCTCAAATCAGAAATGCATGAAGTACAGCTGCAGAGATAATACATTCTCCCCAAAGGCTTTGGCTGAGCAAATTAGGTGTCAATGGGGTGCCTGCGCAGGCAGTACTCTCTCTAATTAGTCTCTTGAGCCTAGTTGGTGGCAGGTATAAGATGATCTAATCAATTGGTCTGTGTCTGATGGTAGGTGTAAAAATCCTGGCAGGCAGAGCTGTCTCCCACAGGTCACTCACCTGCACAGCAGGAACGCTCATTTTCATTTTTCATCTCTTCCATCACATGATGCTGACAGTTGGTTTTAAGGAAATTGAATCCAAAAAATATCTAGTTCATAGGGCACGTAGGTCAAAATAAAGTTGCATTATGGGTATTGGTGATCCAATTAATTAATATTTATAGCAACAAGTTGCATGTAGATATTATCTGAGTGCAAATAGTATTGCTAATGTTTTGTTGGCTTTTTAAAATGATTTCTCTAACAAAGGTAGGAATAAAAGGAGTGGGGAAAATCACCTGTTAATGCTGTAATTTTTTTTCAGAGAGGATGAACAGTATCTGTGGTGTCTGCATGAGTGGTGGAGGGAGAAGCAGAAAGAGTATTATTGTTGATGATCTTAAATACCTCCATGTTTCAGCTCATAAAGAATACAGTATCTCCAGTTGTCAGCTCACATTTTTATTTTA
Source organism: Notiomystis cincta (assembly GCA_013398075.1). Classification (NCBI taxonomy): domain Eukaryota; kingdom Metazoa; phylum Chordata; class Aves; order Passeriformes; family Notiomystidae; genus Notiomystis; species Notiomystis cincta. Next base: position 44,327 of record VZRX01022120.1, on the reverse strand, counting down.
AAACTGGAATACTCTTATAATAATGCTAAATCAGCTGCCACATAAATAGACCTGCACTCTGAGTGTGCTTTGCATGCTAAAGACTCTGCGGGACCACAGCTCCACCCGATGTGATAATTTATACAGAAATTAAAAGTACCTAGAGAAGGATGCTGATGCTGCCAAAAGGAACATGTATTGAACTGGTATTTTTACAGGAAAGGACGTTTTTCACTAATTAAAATAAAGAAAAATATTTGGGATTTAATTACCCTCCTCTGCCTCATGTCTTGAGAGTATGATTAATGTTTAAATTACATACTTTAGTATGCCTTTCTAGAACCACTGGTACATCAACAGCTACTGCATTCTGAAGTTGGCATCTGCTGTTTTTAAGGTGGATTAACACTCTATCCCGTTCAGGGTCTGGGACAAACAGAATGTATGCAGCAGGAGATTTCTCTAGGTAGCAAACATAGAAATGAGTCACTTTATGTAGATCATGTAATATTTCAAGTACATCATTAAAGTACTTGTAGAAAGCTATTGGGTTTAGTAGAGATGTCATGAAAACCAGAAGTACCAGGATCTGCTGTGAAAAAAGTTCATTTTTAAGGCAGTCTGTTATGTTTCAGGGTTTGTTGTTGCTTGTTAGTTTGGGGTTTGTTGTTTTGGTTTGGTTTTTAAGGAGATATGAAAGAACCCTGTTTTGCTCTTGGGAAATCACAAGTTGTAAATATTACATTTAACAATTTACAATTTTATAAGCAAAGCTGTGACCAGAGGCCATAAACATAATCTGTGCCAAGTTGTCAGGCTAAACTTTGATTTGTACGATGAGGGAAATGTATAAATTCTAAGCAAGGTTATTTCTAAAATATATCTTAAAAAATACAAACATGGAATACTTAGCCATGTGGGAACTGAATGGCAGCACTGTGTGGAGGGCCCTGCCTCGGGTCTTCGTTGTGTGAACAGTTCAAGAACCACACTAAAGAAACAATGCTTTTTTAATGAAAAGATTGATTCACACCAGTCTAAAATTTTCTGGGTTTTTTATTGTGGATTTTCTGCTGTAGATAAAGAGATGCTCTCCTCTTTCTCCAGTTTAGGAGAGGTGTCTATGTGATGTCTCAAAAATAAATATGAAGAGAAAGTGTACAGTGATTACAGCACTCCTCTGACAAGTGGCATATCTGCGTTCAGCATAGGAGAAAGCTGGCACTCCTCAACAGCTCTCTGAGGCAGAGGAAGGGACTTCACCTGTTGATTCCACTTTTGAATTGGCACTACACATTCAGAGAATTAGGGATGCAGATGCAAACATTATCTATTCCTAACCACCACACTTGTTGTGTCATAAAAGGATTTCACACACAGAAGAAACACCTCAGCAGCCAGAGCTGAGGGTTCAGCCTGAGAACACCCTGGCACTGGTGTGAGCAGTGGGTCTGTCATGCAGGCTGGCTTCCCAAGTCAGGCAGGTTGTGCATTTCAACACTGCAGAGAGACTGAGACCACCATACTGTTCCCTGGTTCCAGTTGTACTGTGTCTTCTAGCTTTCCCCAGCCAGAACCGTTGGTGAAATGTGGCATCAAATCATGTTCTTTTCCAGTGATCTAATCTAAATGTTGAGCCTGTGCAGAAGGTGGAAGGTGGCATTGTCCAGCATACTTTTATACAGGCTCCAAGCAACCAGTTGCAGTCCTGGCATGGCAGGATCCAGCAAAGCTGGAGCTGGTAGAGTTGTGATCATAAAACTGTGAGCTGCCTTATACTGAGCTAAAACAGAAAACCTGTAACCTCTCTTACCTTTTCTGTCTTCAGGGTTCTGCCTGCAGTCTGCATTGGTGCTGGCTGTAGCTGCCAGTGTGCAAAGATTTTTTTTTTCCCCATGTATTATATGGTAGCAGTTCTCAGTTTATTCATTCCTAAAGAATCTCTTAATGTTCTAGGGCTTGATTCTGGAAGTGCTAAGCTTCTAATGAAGGTATTCCCCATTCCACAAGCTCAGGCCCTGCCCTGGAGAATGTGTCATCAGCTTTGCCTGCAAAGCCAAATTTGAAACCAGACAATGTAGTATTGTTACTGGGAAACTGTAGCATAATCCTAGGAGAAGTGTGATATTTACCTTCTTTAGAAATTGTCCTGAGGTCCAATGATAGAAAGGAAAAGCTCTGTGTAATTAAATTGCAGTCATTCTCAAATGAGCAATGACCCCTGAGCAATTTGATAACTACTGGAAAAGCATCCATCCACAGACTTTTCTACCCCTATAATTTTGTTACCCATCTGAGATGTCCCTTCTGCTTATGCCAATCTCTGGAACTCCAGTAATTTGGTCTTAGCCCGAAATCAGGGCAGCTATTCTGAATCTGGGCAGATGTGGCTTCCAAATTGCAAGTCCACTTTCCACAATGGGAGTGTAGGTGACAGTGGGGGCAAATGCGAGCTCAGCATTGGAAGGAGCTCTGAGAGTTTAATTGCTTCTTTCCAAGAAAGAGCTCCCAAAAGAAATCCCTGAAAAGTACTCATGAAGGAAGGGAAATCTGAAATTTGGGGAATATTATCACTGGTGTTTAATCACTGAGCAGTTGTGAATCTCTGCACGTTCCGAACATTGCTTTTCTTTTTAAGCTTCTGAAGGTAAACTAAATGCATCAGCTCAAATGTACTCATTGAAACAAGATTTATTGGCATTTCAGCCAAGCTTCTAGACCCTGGGGAAAGTGGGACTTTTATGTGGAATAGACAGTCCACACAAACTCCAGACACATTTAGGAAATAACCCAAGAAGGACTCTAGAGGTCCTAGACCAAGCTCCAAGAGAGCCGAAGATGCTTAAGAGCAGGCTTTTGTTAATCCAATTTGGGTATCCTGGTGCTTAAAGAACAGAAGAAGAGGTCTCAAGAATCATGACAGGAACCCTGGAAATTACAGAATTTAAAATATTGCACAGACATTGGGCTGTTTTGTTGAAAGCCACAATTAAAATGTTATGCTTGAAACTGCAGTTCAAAACCAATGCCTTGTTTTTCTCCTGCTTTTGAAAGAGGGCTAGACTTGATTCACTGGCACCTGCATCCAGTTTGATTTAAATAGTTTCAGGACATGCTAATACAAACCAGTTCCATGCTCAATGAATATTTCAGCATTCATTTTTTTTAAGGGATGAAATTCCTTCACATCTGACTGTCTTCCTGCAACAGCATTTTAAAAATGTATCAGGTCTGTAGTTCTAGTCTTGGAGAACTTAACAAATATATTTTCAGAATTTCTCGGAAAGTCTCACTTTATTAGTTGGCATAGAAATCTACTTGGAGATTTATTAAGCGTTAAATATGTTAATTATAAAATCTTTTCAGTGGCTTCCATTCATTCAGTTCATCTAGCCTTCGTTCAGCCATCACGTGGCTCTTCTTGCAGTTATTGGATGCTTTGTTTTCCTGTCCCACATTTTCAGCCTGCCTCCTGTTTTATGTAAACCTCAAAAGCATCAGGATACCTTCATGCAAGTCCAGCCATTGCTCTGAGCTTCTGCATCAGTAGAGTGAAAGACAACATAAGTGGAGCTATTGACAGTGCTTATTTTTATATTTGAAAGGAGAGTTTTTAATTATCTGCCTAGTAATAGAAAGACACTGCAATAAAGGTGAACACATTTAAACACCAAGAAGCTCCACAACCTCGTTATGTTTGCAGAAATGTTTGTGGTTTGCCTCAGGGTACCCCAAACAACTCTTGGGAAGGAAACCTGAGGAGACCCTTTCAGAAACAAGTTACAAGCATTGTTATGGAGAAGATCACTAGGGAGAAAGGGAGCAAAAAAAGCTTGTAAACTCCCTAAGCTCTGGCAGTATTTTTAGCAACCTTCCTTTGCATTCAGGGGATGTGACCACCTTTAGAAGAGATGACTGTCTATAATTTCCATAGCAAATGTCAGTGCTAATGGCACCTCTGAAGATTAGCTCTTGGGGCACAGACACATGAATATGGATTAATATATCTCACTTAGGCGACCACCCTGAAAATATTGGTGTTTTAAGTTCATTTTCCTGAGGTACCAGTTCTAAACATGCTTCGGAGGTCTGCCCTTCACTCTGAGCTGGGGTCTTCATAACTGGCTTTGGCCTAACCTATCTTTTACAAAGTTAAAAAAGAATAAAATTTAAAATGTAATTCATGAGGCTTATTATAATTTATATTGTTTCCTTACAGGATTAAATTTACCAGGTTGGAGGAGGGAAACAAAAACCTAATGAGGAGGCCGACACCAGGAAGGAACCACGGCCTGTTTCCTTTCTGTCTCTATGGTGGATTTCATTCAAAAGAAAATTGAAGCTGGCAAGACCCTGTTTTTCCCTGCAATTTATTTAAAACCTTGCACGCATTTGGATACCTTGTGATTTCAGAGAACTATGTGAAGATTAAGCTTTTGCTTACTGATACATGGCATGTACTCTTTCAGTCTTTTGTGTTTGATTTTGTTTGATTTTCCACTGCAGCGCTGCATCTTTGTAAGGATTTTTATGCTTTCACCAGCAATGTCTTAAATACCTTCAGACAACACATTTGGTGTTCACACTTCTTCAGTAACAACTGTACAAAAAGAGACAACAGTGGCATAAAGGATTGTGTGTTTTCTTTGAGGGTTGTGCATAGTTTGCAACCAATGGGAAGACTATTTCTTCCTGGGGCAAGCCCAACTTGTCTGATCGGCTGACAATTACAGCACCTTGCCACTCTTCCTCAAGTGTTGTTGGGTTATTTCTTTTTTTCATCATCCCCTCAGACCATTCATATCCATTTAAAAACATGGCAATAATTGCATGTTTACTTCAGTACTCTAAATTTGGTTACTCTTAGGCTATGTAGCATGCCAGTTTTCAAAATAGGCCTGTGAGAAGGACAAAGCAAAAATGATGAGATGTATGCAGCTGACAGATACACAGTGAATTCCTTATGATTTTATTCCCTTCAAGAATATATCTTTCTTTTATGGGTCTTGGCTAACATCTCTATGTTTTCCCTCACACTAGTTACTTTTGGGAATATTTTCTTGAAAACAGAGATGATGAAACTGTTCTGTTTAATTCAAGGCAGATACTGAGGTACAGAAAAACTTCCTTTGAACAAGCTATTAAATCTAGCTGTGTTACTTTGCCACGTACTAAGCAAGGTGGAGAATTCTCCTCATCCCAGACTGTTTGCTGTTCCACACCAAAGCACCTTTTGAGTTATTTTCCATAGGTATTCTGAGCTGATTGGAAGGCACTATATGATCCTTAGTCTTTAGATAGCTTTTCTGAATGAATCATTCAAATGCAAACTTTGCAAGAAACTAAGTTGAGTGTGTGATTTTAGAAAAGGAAGCCCCTGATACATTTTGGTTGGGGAGAGCATTGTGTTCAGGGGTGTGAAAAAACTGCCCTGTTTACAACTTTGCATTCAGAGAGGGCAGGGTATGGTGCAAAAATCACTGTTGAGTTATAGTCCTGCTCAGACAGAAGCACTTGCTAGGCAATATTATTCTACACATAATTTTGACATCCTTTGCTTGCTGGATGCATTGAATTACATTTTAAGGATGTGTGGTAACGCTTTGGTTAGCTTTCAGTGTTTAAAAGGAGGGGGAAAGGGTTTGTGCTACTGCCATCTTATTAAACTCCAGCAGTGTTTAATAAGAAAAAGACACCCAATAAGGCAAATCCTTGAATGCACAAGTAGCTACAAAAGGTCTCTTAATGAACTATGACAGGAGTCTACACTTTCAAAGAACTGAACCGTGGAAATATTCTCAATATTTGCACAGCCATTAAAAGACAATTTTCCCCAATGACATCTCTGTTTCAGGATCTGCTAAAAGCCATCTGAAAGCCACTTTCAGTCACAATCCTATTTAGAACTTACTACAGCTTTTCCCCTGTGTTTATAGGGGGAAGAGTGACCACTGAACTTTTGAATTTATCACACACTGAAACTGCCTTAGACGTGGTTTGTTTGGGTTTCATGTTTCTTTTGTTTTGTAAGAGAAAAGTCTTTTATACATTATCTTTGCTACTTAAATTGTGTGCAGTTTGATGATTAAAATTAGCTATTTTTAGAAAAAAAACTTGCTGCAAAATCTGAAGAATTTTTGAAAATATAACAAAGATTTTGATTAGGAATATAAGGGTAGTTTCATAGATGCTTCTACTTGACAGCTTAAATTTGAAGGCAAGCAATTACACTGCTCAACTAACCATCTGAAGGTTTAATATAGAGAGTAATTCCCCAACTGATCCCACAAGCCTAGCACATTACTATCCATAGTGACTCACATACAGTGTTTGCTTAAGATATGTATGTGTGTGTATGTGTGTGTATGTGTGTGAACACACGTGTGCTTGAGATTATCTCCTCTGCCCCATTCCCACTTTTAAGCAGCCACTGAAATAAAGTTGATCCAAAAATCTTCAAACTCAATTAATTGCCTGAATGAAAGTTCATAAATATCTAGATTTCTAAATAGCAACTTAATCCTCAGCAGTAATGAAGTTATCTCACCTACTGATCATTAAGGAGTGACCAGGGTCTCTTACTTCTGCACCTACTTTCTGGGCACCCCAATTGCCTGTGGTGGCTTGGTTTTGCTGCTCTCCCATGGAGGCTCTGGGCCCTGGGGATGTTCTCCTGGCACCAAGGCAAGCTAGCTCAGCAGGATGGTGCTTTTCACGTAAGCACTGCAAATTAATCTTCTGTAACATCAAATCTGCTGGGAAATATCAAGGTTTTTTGAGATAGTAGAAGCTCCTTTGACCAGGGAACTAACAGTTGACACTATAGCCTCACTTCCCTCTTCTCCCTTCCAGCAGAGCCCCTAATTGCATGGTTAGCCCAACTGACACCCATCAGTAAAGACCCCCAGACAGCTGCTCACCTCTCCAGCTGTTTTCAGCACAGCTCTTCTCAGTGTTGCAGAATGGACTGTTTAAACCTTATCAAGAGCACTGTCTTGAGACAGCTTCAGCAAAGATCAGTAGTGTTACTCTCTTTTTCTCTCATCCTTCTAAAATCAGTTCCCCGAAGAATCTTCAAAGAGATAAAAAGTAGCCCAGCCTTCGAGATGTGATGTTTCAATGTTTCACATTGTCCCCAGTTGCAAGTTGGCTTCAATGACCAATAGTCTTTGGGGCACAGTCCTAGAGAAACCGTGGGATTTGCTCACCATCAGTAGCCAGCAGCACCTTAACTTGCGTTTTCCTACCACTTGGCTGAGATCCAGTAAATCTGTCCTGGTGATACTTCAGAGGATGTAGCTTTGCTGCAAGATGGGAGAGCAGCGACAGGGCAGCAGGTACAGGAGGCAGATAAAAGTGGGAGGGCATTTTCTAACTCTCTATGGGATCAAATATTAAGTGAATGGGGAAGGGGAGATGCTGATAGATGCGGTCTGCATGATACAGAGAGTCCTTACAAGTTCCAGGTCACAGAACCTAACAAATCAACCAGCTGGAGATGGCTCAGTCCTCTCTCCTGCGGGGCTCAGATCAGCTCTAATCCACACCCAGCAGGCACCACCCCAAACAGGACACTCCAATAGTCCTGACATTACATTACTGTGTGAGGTCCTAGATCAGTTGGGTCCTTTTAAATCTCACTCTTATTTTTAATCAGAACCATGGCTTAGGACAAGTCATCAGTACAACAGTGAAAATTCAATCTGCAGTAGACAGAGGCACAGGAGGTTTTGCTTTCTCTTTGGTGTGTAGGGGTTCTGCACTTCAGACTCCTGGGAAGAAAAGGTAAGATAAATAAATACCCTGTGGGTTGGTGAGTTATGTACACCCTGTGTCAGTGCACGCAACCAAATGTGTAGTCAATGCTCTGATATGCTCATATACAAAATATTCATCTGTGAATATTACTGGGTTTGTAATCTTTGTTATATAAAAGGTTTAGGCTGTACAGACTGGGGAGCAAAATGCAGATACCCCATATAAACAGAATTAAGTTGCATTACTGAGCATAACAATACTCTCCCCTACCAGCATTTAGGTGGAGTTACTGTTTGTTACTGCCTTGCATTTTTCACATAAGCAAAAAATCTAAAAGTAAAGGATGCACTAATAATTCCCATCCCCCAAAATGCATTTCAATGGTGCTGCATACAAAATTCCTGCTTGCCAGCTTCCATGCGGATTTTTGTATGGTGCACTAAGAGGTGTTCTTTTTTTAACAAATAAAAAAGGGGAGGGCTGGTACATGAAAACAATGTTAATGTAATTAAATATATATATACTTCAGAAGAACAGCATAGTAAGCAGTACAGTAAAATAAATGTCGCATTATTTGTTACACCTTGTAATTTGTCTGTATTATGAAAGATGTAATGGTTTGTCAGCTGTAACTGTTGTTTTCTTGTAACATCATATTGAATAAAGTGTAGCAGAATCTCTCTTCTCCTTTGTATATGTGAACTAGACTTAACCCAAGGAATAAAGCCTTTCTTTTCCTCTTTGTTCTCCAAAAACCAAACAAGGAAATGGTTGTAAACAAGAGATTTTTAAGGAATGAAAAGTACTTGGAAGCAGGCAGACACTAGACAGTAATACGTTGAAAAGATTAGGCACTGATTCAGTCAAACATGAGCTTCATCAAAACTACAGGGCAGTGCTGACTGCACAAGGCAAAATTCTTTGCATTTCTGTCTGTAATAGCAAGTTGATGATTCGGTGTCTCTTTCCATTTTGTTATATATGTGACAGGGGACCTCTTTACAGCACACTGGAATTTAACCAAAGTAGTAGAAAAGCCAGTATTCTGAAAACAACCAACCCAACAGGCCTGATATAAATATATCATTGTATGGAGGATGAAGTCTGGCTTATTGCAACTTTTCTTGAAGTAGAAAACTGATAATTCTGGTAGAAAATCGGGCAAGACATACAATATGCATTTTTCACAACTTTGATGTCAAAGTGGGATTTATCCTTGTTCATACTTGATTATGTATTTCAATCAGTGAGCATATGCTGCCTTGACTCTTTGTCTATTTGTGCATCATAGCATGAGATAAGCAAGTGCTTGCTCACACTATATATTATCAATATGTGTGTTCAGTATTTTCTCCTCCCTTCTACTGCTTCTAGCTTTTTTGGTACCAGCATCTTGCTTGGACCTATTTTTAGAGGATGAATGCTAAATGAATGCAGCTTGCATGGCCTTCGTTAGAATGTTGGCCTGAAATGTCAGAATATGCTGTTCTAGCAAACACAAGAGTCTATAGGAGTCACTTTGATATGGGATGGGGGACGGCTGGAGAGCAAGTGCTCGTACTGTGTAGGCTGATGGGGCAGCAGCCCTAAGCCTATAATATGAACAGTGGAGGACCCATAGTCTCAGCTCCAGCTGATGAGAAATATTTTAAGATAAAAGCTTCCTTGGAGCTAGCACAATATAAGCTTGAATGTGGGTCTTCAGTGTCTCAGGTTTTATCCAGTAGAATAATGTTCTGGCCCCGTTGTGATCACAGAGCACTTCAGGAGAAGAATCCTCATTTTCAACTAGAAAGTTGCTGCAGAATGACATCAGCTGTACCCAGAGGGCATTGCACAAAAACAAACTAAGAAAACACATGCATGTTCAGCTATTTATATTTTACCCTCAGTTCTCACTGGCTAGGGCAGGTTTAGGAAGGTGTTGCCTTTTTATAGTCTAGATGAATAATTGTATTCCTGACTCACTACCTGTATGGCAACTTTAACCTACAAATCTCTCCGATACAAATGAGGACCAAGAATTATTACCTAAAATGGTTTGTATGTTTGAACACAGGGTACCAGGAAGCATGTTCAGAGTCAGCCTTTAATTATGTAGTATAATCCTTAAAGCTGTCTCCTGACCCCCTTGGCTGCACTCCTAGCCTGTTTAGCCCCAAGGTTTTCTTCCTAAGCTAGCCTGGCTGCTAAGCAAAGCAAGAGATGCATTTAGCTAGAATAGCAGCCACCCCTCCCCCAAGAAAAGAAAAACCAGAGGGAAGGTGTTGGAGCAACCCTGTGCCACTGGGTTAACACATACAGTTTCTCAATAATGCCTCTCCTTGTAAACCTCTGCAAAGTAAACCCTACAGCAGCGGAAGGGCTTGCTGCTACCAGTGGGGGGTGGTGTTATGGACATTAGATTTGAGAGGCTTATATAGCACACGGGCGAGGATAAAGGGATACAAATCAGAGAGAAAAAAAAAAAAAAAAAACTGAAGAGATTTAAAAAAAAATATCCAGGGCCAAGTATTTACTGTTCATTTCCCTTGCGAGTGGTGTTATATATTGTCTGCAGTGAGTCATGCTGAGAGCGAGCCAGGCACAATAATAGCTGAGAGCAGTCCTGCAGCCCCTTCGTTATTGCTTCTGCCAGCTGATACCGAGTCGGGCAAACGAAACTGAATCCAGAAATCTTCTTTTTTTTTTCCTTTTCTCTTGTTTCCCAAAGGACCCAGTAGTGATTGCTGGGGCTGTACTACCTTGAAAGAACTGCTAAATTAAAATCAAACATTTTAAAATTAATTTTTCAAGGACCCTTATGGTGATTCACATAAAAGACGTAACAGCTCTAAGTGCTATATCAGAGACTGCAGTGCTGTATATCCCAGTAAAGTCTTGAAGCCTAAGGACATTTATGATATCAAAGAAACATTTCAACCTCACCTTTCTACTGGTGTACTGGTGACTACAGTGTAGGTATCACAAGGGTAGGTGTTAATCTTACAACTCAGCTAATTATACATCTGTCCCCAGCTTTCACCTGAGGAGCTCAGAGATATTCATGCATCAAAGAAATGAGCTGGATACACAGCTCTGGAAAATACCATACAGATGTGAAGATCCATACTTCTGGAGAAGAAAAAGAAAGAAAAACCCATACCCCAAAACCCAAGGTACAGATTCAGTTTATTTTCAAAACTTTGCATGGGCAAAAACACCTGAAAGAATATTTCACCTGGTATTTGGTGAAGACTGAACATTCCAGGTATCTTTTTAGCAGTTTCTCACAACGTCAAAGTATAACTTCGGTGTTCAAAACAAGTCATGTTTTACAGTACAGACAGCTCCAAAGACTGCTCCAAGGTGTTGTGTGCTAACAGGACTGTGAAGAGTTGTTCATTGACCAAATGCCTAGCATCATGTCAGTGTGGAGCAGGAGGAATTACATGTACCAGCATTAGCTGGGAAATACTGTAAATATGAACTGCCACTCGCCTGCATCAGGAGAGAACTTTCAGAGACCATCTCAGATGTTCTTCTATAATCTCCTTTTTTTTTTTTCCATAACACACAATATGGATAGCAAAGGAGAAGTGAGTTTCTGCATGGAAGGTTGTACTCTACAGCAACCCCACACAAGGGGAACACAACTACCTCCTTGGTGGGGATGTGAATCATGGAAGGGCTGCACTTCTGGTCTCCCACATCCACTGGGTTCTCTCCAGAAATGCCTGTTTGCATCTGGGCAATGTACATGTTTTCACTGCTGGCTGTTTAGTTTGCACTCATGCACACAGAGTGACTAATCTGGATTAGCAGAAACCTGTAATTTTGGGAGCAGCTCCTTTAGTGGTCAGAGGTACCCCACTCTTCTGCCAGCCCAGGGAAAGCAACGAGTGAGCTCGGTTTGGCAGAATGAGGATTTGCTGCTCCATGGCTTCAGCCACTCTTCCAAGCTCTTCTGTTCTTCTTGGAAACATCTGTCAGTGCAACAGGACTGGAGGTGGAGGAAGCAGGAGAGAGGACACGAGACAGATGCGTGTGCAGTCTGAGGCAAGGTCATGAACCTGGCAGTGGTTAGGACATGGTCACAAGCCAGTTCTGGTGTTTTAGAAAATACTCTTGGTTTAGAAATCTCCAAAATGTTCACCCTACCGCTAGCTGGGCCTTTCTTTTATGACCTACACATGAGAAAGGGACATTTGGATATTGTTTCCCCAAGAATTTGCAGTTTAAATTGAGGACAACCGATTGATCAAAGGAAAGGGGAGAATCTCTGAGGGGTTTGGATGAGCCCTTACAATATGCCCCTAAATATGAGGAAGTGTACTATACATTCACCACCTGTAATAACACAGAACCTTGAACACCCCAGTGTGTTTCTGCAGTGTTAGCCAGCAGGGTTCCCTATGACAGCACTGCCGAAGTAAACAATACCCAGTTTTTGAGAGGATGCTTGCGACGAAACCCAGTTTGGCAGCAGTGCCAGAAGGAGTCGCCAGTTTAACCAGGAAAAGAAAGGAGCAGGGGTCCAGGAATACATTGGCTCTTACTGAAGGCCTGAGGACAGACTGAAGCTAAAGCAGCTTTGTCCCTGCTCCTTGCTAGTGCTGTGTCTCAAAACCACCAAACTATCGGTGGCTCGTTCACTGGGATCTCCCAGCCCCTTCCCCCCACGGGGCTGCGTTAGCTCTACGGGAACTTCATGGTGAGAAACCACAGCACCCTTCCAAACACTGGGCCTGGTGATTCCCGCACCTGCAACTCAGTCTGCTGAGCTGCTTTGCACCGAAATGTTTTGACTGCAGGAATCTGTCTGGTAGGGGGGAGTGCCAGGAAGGAACAAGGAGCACATTCAGGTGCGCTGGCTGCGCTAACACCACTGAGATGCCCGGTGTGCGCAGACGAGCTTTCGTTCCCCACAGGCGCCGCGGACACGCCGGCTCAGGGCGAGGAGGGCCGGTGGGAGGGCAGGGCAGTCCCACGGAGGGTGAAGCTCCGTCCCGGAGCCGGTGCCCAGATCCGCCCGGCTGCCGAGGGAGCGCCGGGCACCCCCACGTGCCGGGACTGCCCGCGCGGGCCGGGAAGGCCCGGGAACGGGGCCGTGCTGTGCCTGCGCCCCCTGGGAAACGGGGAACTCCGGCGCCAGCGTGAGGGAAAAACAGCTCCGGAGTGCCCGCTGCGGAGCGGGAGGAGCGCTAAATGCCGAGCCGGGCAGGGCGCGGCCGCCGCTGGGTTTGGCGCGGCGGAGCAGCCGTGCTGCTGTGAAAGGCGGGATCGGGAAGGGTCAGGCTTCTCACTGAGACTTTCCGAAGGTTGTAGGAAATGCCGCCGTGAAGGAAGGGCGCGGGGGGGCTTCTCCTCCCCGCTCTCAGCCACAGTTCCAGGCTGTCGGGCAGAGTGGGTGCGGAGTGCTGGGATAAGCCAGGCCCCTCGCTCCCCTCACGGCGTCCCGCGCTGCCACAGCCCGGCCCTCAGCACTGCCCCTGCCGCACGCATCCCTCGAGCGACAGAGAACCCCAGCCCCGACCTCACCTATTTCCTATAGCCGTCCAAACGCGGTTACCTGCAGGGCTTCACGGAATCCTAGAACGCCTAGGTTGGAAAGGGCCTTAGAGATCATCCCCTGGCCGTGGGCAAGGCACCTTCCGCTAGATCAGGTGGCTCAAAGCTCCATCCACCCTGGCCTTGAACACTTCCAGGGGTGGGGCAGCTACAAATTTTCCGGGCAGCCTGTTCCAACCACCTTAGCACATCTGAAGGCACCTTGCTACATCCATCAGTTCATGTGCAACACCTTCAATCTCGTTTACTGTATTATCTTAGATCCCTAATTTGCCCTCAGATAGATGAGTTGCTGCCCATGCAGCAGCTGGTGCAGCAACTGGGCTTTGGACTGCTGTGTGAATACCTGAAGATAGAATTGGAGTTTGCCATCAGTAAAACACAGTATCAAACTCATACTTGCCCCAGATGCTGATCTTTTATTAATTTCTTCAATACAGAGAGAGAAAAAAATGCAACCAAGTTCTTTTAAAGATATCTCTGGAGCCTGAGTTAGAGAAATGGCCTTAGGTGGATTTTTTTTCTTTTTTTGCATTTTTTAACGTGGACATTTACTACAAAGACAGAAAGAAAATGTGCTTTTTAATCTCTCTTGGATCTCTGCCTGGTTTATTTTCCACACATATGATCTCTTTTGTTCTCTGGTAGTAATCACCTAAACAACTGATTAACAGGTGATCAGCCTATACTGTTCCAATCTGCAGGATGCAATGCAAGGGAACAATGGAGAAGTCCACACTGATTATTTTTCTTTCATACCTCAGTACTACAATGTCCCAACAAAGAAATTGGGGTTACAGCAGCACACACACTTCTTTCTTTTTTTGTTTTGTTTTGTTTTGTTTTGAGGTGTCGCTCAGCACTTACATAAATCCCCCAGAGCTCTCCCTGCATCTTCTTTCAATTAAATAGCTTTTCTTAACTTAATCTGGGACTGTTTGATTAAAGCTGGTTGGAAGTTTTTCCCAACAAAGCGAGGTTATTCAGCAGCTTTGAAACCCACTGATTTATCAGGAGAGAAAGACTTATCTTTCAATTAACTTCCTTCACCTGTGGATTGCCGGGAGCTCAGGTTTCTCAGCCCAGTGACAGGATTCCATTTGAATGACTGTGGGACTGGAGACCTCAGGGATTTTTTTGGATTTTTGCCACAGAGCCAGGAGCCAATGCAATTCTCCAGTGTGTGCAGCTATGGGACACTGCAGATGCCAGAAATCATTGACTATTTTGTTTTCAGACTCCATGAGCTTATGTCATGAAATTCTCCAAACCGCCAGCCCCAGATATTTCAGTATTTCAGTTTAGACACCATATGTCAATGTTCATGGTTTTGCTTTTAGTTTGGAATGAAGGGGTTCTAGAAAACATTTTCCCATGGTAGAATTAATAACTGATCATCATTAGCAATGAAACCTACCAAGAGGGGATAACAAGCTTCACTGATCGGAGGAGGCACTTGGTAAATTCAGACTACCACTAAGAAAATAATGACTTAATAGCTCATCCTACCATTTAGGCAGGGGAGATCTGGTTTCAATCTGGTTTGAAATGTGTTGCAATTCAGGCAACCCTGAAATAATCACTCTTTTTTTTGTCTTTTTACATTGACTTCAGTAGCATTAGGACTTTGTCCAGGATGGCTTGCTAAGAGAGATACAGCAGTTAAAATACAGACTGGAGCTGTGTCTAGGTTCCACTTCGTGAATGTTGATGGCTTATGCAAGTAGGAAGTCAACCTTGATAGCCTTATACTTTTCAGTTATATAAGTTGCCACAGCTACATGGTTTACCAATGGAGAAATTTACACTTTGTCCTGTTTTAACATATTTACAGATTTTACTGGTACCATTGGTCCACAGTTCTCTTTTTTTACCTTGAGGTGATGACAGGGGGTTTTGTCTGCTATGAATACAAATATATGCATTTCTGGGGAAAAGGAATGCCATTGTCTAAGTACTGCAGTTCAGAAGAAGGAATCCAAACTCTTCTTTATGCTTGGTATTACTTGAAACAACACACTATCTCAAGATCTTCTGAGGACAGAAACTGCATCCTAGTGGAAAGATTGAAATCTTAACTTTCATTAGCATAAAGGTCCCATTTATTGTCTTGGCAAAATCAACAGCTACTAGGCTTAAAACCTATTCTCATTACAGGAGTAAATGCTATCATATGTAACTTCAGTACCAAAGGGAAAAAAAATGCCATCTGCAGGAGGTCATTATTTAACAAAAATATATCTCCATTCTGTTAATTGTTGTGCTAAGAAACCTTTAATGGAAAAGACACTGGAGCAGGACATAGAGATTAAAGCAAAGTCATTCACATTTTATTTTGTTTGTACTCAAAATTGGTTGCAGCCTTTGCTTTTTGCTGTGATTTGTCTCTAATCAGCATTCCCACTGTTCTGAAAAATTGATTTGAATTCTAAGTTGATACAGGAGATGCATATAAACAGATCTCCGCTCCCCTCCTGTGAGGGCAATTCATGCAAAATAAGTTTAGGAGCTCTGGGATTTAAAGTTTACTGACTTTTGTCTGTGGGAACTGGATGCCACTTTGCACATTGTGAACATTGTCTGTGAATTACCTGCCTTAAGGGGGATTGTTAGCACATGAATCAAAAGTGGCTGACTAATGTAGAACATCTCAAACAAAAGGATTAGACAATAGCTGAGACTCACTGAGATGCATTTAAAATCAGCTCAAGTTAAATTAGGTGCTTTTTAGTCTAATACTGCTCTTAAGTATAATGTTGAACACTGGCTATGAGAATAGGCTGATCTGTGTACCCTTGTTTTGCAACAGAGAAGATGTAATCTATTTATTTTCTTCTTAAAAGCAGTCTACTGCTTTTAGCCATGGAAATGGTACTTGCTCAGCTGTGTGTTCTTCATTCATAAAGGAAGAGCACTCTATTCCTCCATGTCACAAAGTCCATAGTGATTCTTCTTTGATTATGTGCATAACACTCTGGAGAATGAGACAATTGTGCACACGTATTTTCTTGTATTTTTATATTGAAAAATAGTGGGTTTTTCAGATGCTCCAGAGTAACATTCTGCTTCTGCTTAGAAACATTTGCAGCAGCAGCCTCAATATGATGTTTGTCTTGAGAATCCTGCTACAAAGCGACCCACACCTGAACTCAGATCCAGTCTGTGGATCTCACATCCAGGATGTGGAATATTGCAAATTCTGCATCGCATCGCTTCCAAACTTTACAGGAAAATTTAAAGCATCAATGGACTAAATGCTATTCAGCTTGGTGACAATTGAAAAACATTATTTCACCTGGTGTAAGGGAAAAAACCACGTAGGTCTGCAGGGTGCTTCCTGCTGTGGCCTCGCCTGGCACACTGATCTCGGTTTGCCGAATTCTCCCTTTGGGTGTAAAGAGGCCTAGCATGCTTTGGGTGTAAGGGCCTAACATGCTGTCCTCTCCATCTCCAAAGCAGGCACAATGGGAATCTGAGAGAGAGAGAAAATTGAGTGGTTTGGACCAGCTCTGATCCTGCTGAAATGGGAGCTTAATCAGAATGTGGCCCTTAAGTGTAGTGAAGGTGCAGTGTTTACTGCAAAGAGAGTGCCCCATGTTAGTTGTTAGAAAGGACTGGTGGGCTGACATTCAATAGATGCCAGTTGCCCATCACACTGCTCTATCACTTCCCTCCTCAGCAGCACTGGGATGGAGGAAATTAGATGGAAAAAACTCATGGGTCAAGTTAAAGGCAGTTTAATAAAGCAAAAACAAAGGCCATGCATGGAAGCAAAGGAAATCAAAATATTTATTCTCTACTTTTCATCAGTGTTCCGACACTTGCCAGGAAGCAGAGCTTCAGTACACCTAGCAGCTCCTCTGGAAGACAAACATCATACTGACAAGTCCCCCCCTTCTCCCTTCTCTTGGCTTTATTGCTGAGCAGACTCCACATGGTATGGAATATCCCTTTGGTCACTTGGGGTCAGCTGTCCTGGCTGTCCCTTCCCAACTTCTTGCCCACTGCCAGCCCACTACAGGAGGCAGACTGTTGGAGAGGCAGGCGGATGCTGCGCGAGCACTGCTCTGCAGTTGCCAAAACACGAGAGTGTTCCTCAGCACCTCGCCAGCCACTGATACAAAGCACAGCACTATGAGAGCTGCTGTGGGGAAAATGGGCTCCCTCTCAGCCAAACCCAATACAGCTGGGCAACAGTTTTACTCTGGGCAAAAGCTTTTAGAACTAGAATGCTGATCAACCAGACTAATGTTCTCAGCAAAGAACTAGCATTACTTCTTATTTTAACTAGACCTGCATGAATGACTGGTCCTATTTGGAGGAAAACTGTGCTGGCAATGTTTTAAAGAAAAAGGGAAAAATATTTTTGGATATACATGAAACCAGAGGTTTTCAGACTGTTTGTCAGATAAGGAAGGGTTTTTTACAGGTTGAGTAAGTATTTAATATTGATCTGGGACATTCCTAAAGGGCATGAAAGCAATGTAAAAATAAACTCATGCAGGGTGACTGAACAATACTCACAAAATTGCGGAGCGCATACCCCCTTTTGCAGCCAGCAATACAAACTCTGACTTTTTAGGTAAGAGACTCCAACTGCTCCATAATCCCCAGGCTTTCCTCTCAGAAAAAATGTCCTAAATGCCAGGCTGTCCAAACCATGCCACACAGGCAGATCAGTGAAATTCCTGCAATGGATGTTGCCTGAGAAAGTAGCTCTGCTGGATTCAAGGCTGCTGAGCAACCCGTATGCTGTGGGGTGGGACAGGTAAAATAGCAGAAGCTGTGGTGGTGTGCACTGCCTCATGTCCCTGCTCCACCACCAACCCAGCCCTGCTCCCTGTGTTCTGAGAGGTGTAGAGCTTCCAGCCACTTGAAGATATTGGTATTTGTGGTGAAGAAAATTCACTGTGGCTGCAAAGATATAAAGGAGCCTCACTCAAATGCTGATGTGTCCAACCTCATGTAACTAATGAATTTCACTGAGTAAGAAAACAGGTGGTGATTATGGTCTGGGCTGATGTCTAGGTTACTCATCTGAATTTTCCATTCTCTGCTTCCAAGTATCTTCAAAACAAAAGAATTGAGCTTGTCCCACCTAGAATCAGTATAATTGTGAAGGAGTAAGGAGGCCCATGATTCTAAGACCCAGCTTTAAGTAAGGTAGAAAAAGAAGTGGATATTTGCCTCCAGTCTCACAAGATAGAGTTGGTGTGGCACACGGTACTCTTTTCCCATTTTCTGTTGTTTCAGAAATTGTTTTCAAGACCATTTGTAACTCTTGCATGAAAAGTCAAAGCAAAAAACTATTGCAAAACCACCAAAATAATCCTTTCTACCTTTTATTTCAGGTGAAACTGTTGACTAAATTTGACTTGATGCTACAAGTATTCGCATTTTTCTGTAACTAAGTGATTCCTTGCACAGTTTGCTGGAAAAGTCAGTGCAACTGCATGGCTAGTATGTCCACCCATCCCTGTGGAGCAGGCTGTGGCTCAGCGAGGGAGCAGCTATCTTAAATGCTCCCAAAGCAGAATACAAGGAGTGTGAACTAACAGCAGAGCTCAAGCCAGAGCTGAGCATAGACTGTGCAAGGAATCACACCTGAGGCTCTAAAACAATGTGCCTTCATTCTTCCCCTTCCAAAACTCTCACCAAACAGCTGTTGTCTATATATATTCTACTCTGGCAAACATTTTATTTGCTCTGTAATCTGTTGAAAATGTAGCAATTGATCTCTGAGCAGTGTTGCTAAAAGCCATGGCTACTTTGTTTTCACTTGGAGTGTGTAAATGGCTTTTTGACAGGTTCGACTTTGGGCAGTTCCTGGCTGAAAATGCTGTCATCAGCATTGATTTCCCTCCTGGCCTGTCACAGGCAAAGCCATCCTGTGATCGAACAGCAGCCTGCAACCATCAATATCCATTACTGGACTTAGTGCTGCGCACTGCTCCTTAGAACACTGAAAGTAGAGCCGGGCCATCTTCATCTTCAAAATGTAGGTCATATGAGTACAGATCTTGAGGACGTTTTGAGCCATGAAGCAATGAATCTGTACTACTTGCTTGCACCCTGGTGCTCTCCACCCACACTGAGATGTCATATCCTGCTGGAAGATTTTTACATGTAAATCTGGGCCACCCTGTGGATCCCCATCCTCTTCTCTCCTGCAAAGCTGGCTTCTTATTAAAGCTCTCACTGAAAGTGTGAACTCAGCTGGGGGGATGGGGTGTCTGTTTTTCCAGCTTGCACATCTCAAAGCACAAGAGAGGTGGGTGATTTAGCCCTTGCCCTCTCAACAGCTATAGCTTCAGAGAACCACAGGAGGTGTTTCCAGCTCTGCTGCCTGCACTCCTCATCCAACAAATGAGCAGGTTTTCTGCCTCACTCCCAATGCTACCACTTTTTCTGAACCACCCCACATGTGGGCCCTCCTTGTGTCCCTGTCTGGTTCTAGCTGTTCCTCTGTCACTGTAGGTTTCTCTGGAAGTGAAGTGGCAGCTTCCTTGTGTGGAGTGGCTTTGCCACATGGAGACCCACAAGCAGGGCAGCAGTGCTCCCATGACTGCCCCCAAGAACTCAGCTGCTCACTGCATGGAGGTCTCAAGAGACCAAGCTCAGGTGCGTGTGGAGAGCACTCAACATCTTCCAGGGCTTAGTGTGCACCATGGCTGTCTCCTGCCTCATCAAAATGGCCTTAATTCTCAGCACAAAAGTGCTCCAGTCCTCCAACCCCAAACCTGGCTGCCAGTATCTGAGGAAAGATATCTCTTCTAAGTAGTCTTCCAGCTCTCAACAGTGTCCAACCAAAGTGCATCCTGAGCTGGAGGTGGGGGCCTGTCAGGGGACAATGAATGCCTTTTTACTGCCCCATGAGACAGCAGCCTAGGTGAAATGGCCAGGAGGAACCATAGCAAATTAACCAGAGCATGCCTGTCCCCAGTGCCAAATTCCATACCTAGCCTGCTGAACACACTGCTTGGCTGGGACACTGTCTCCTTGTCATCCAGATATCTGACCTATAGAAGCTGCTTCCTGTGCAATGTAGTGCTGTGCTCTTGAAAGAAACCTGGAACTGAGTTTCATATTTATTAGATCATCTTTAATTTGGGACATTACAGGGAGGTTTTGTTTTTATTTCTCCAACAGCTTTTTTCTGTATGAACTCTAGTTCCCTGTATTTCCCAGCTGTAGCTCACACGTGCCTCTTTATTTAGTGCCATTAGTGGATATATTAAATGAGCAGAATCTTTCTGTTGGTTTGTGCTGGATATTTCTAATTGCCAGTCTCTTAGTGGTTTCTAATTATCTATTTTATATGGTCACTCTGTGGATAGCACAAGCCCAAAGCACATCATAGACAAGGGATCAGGCTGGAGATCATGCAAAGAGCTGCCACCCATGTGCATTTGAATTCTAATTTTGTACCTTGATGCTCCCATTGTCCTATGTTGCAGGTCTTCATGGCAGGGATATTTTAAAGTCCTGCTGTCCTGGTTCTCTGTTTTGCTCTATCTGTTGTAAAGCAGGAGTATTTTTGCTATAGTTAGCCCCAGGATGTATAAATAAAACTGAAAGGAACCAAGCCTTTAAACACTTGTGTATCTTTAATAATAGTGACTTCTGTAGAGTCAAAAAGATGTCCTTTTTTATCCATCTCCTGTTTTAGCTTTTATCTCAGTTTATAGGTTGTTTTGCATAACCCTGTTTGTGACTCTGCTTCAGCAAAGCCCAAATAGCTATTAACCATTTGTGCTTTGTTTTCAGAGAGTTACTGCACAATAAAGTATTGTCACTTCATTCTCTGCTGCTTTCCTCACCTCCATTTCTTCAGAATCCCAGGTACCATTATCCTTCCTGCAGTCTTGCCTGCAACTGTGGTCACATTTGTGCATGTATGTTGTCTTCTGAAATGTCTGTTTAGAGAAGTCCTTCTCTAGCAGCAAGTGAACTTTGCAATACTCAGTTGTGCTGCTCACTGTATCTCCCCACTGCAATTCATTCCACTCTAAAGCAAGAACAAACCTACTGAGATGGTTGTTTCTGGCTGGGCTTGGGCTTATACCGAGATCCTCAGGAACAATAACTTTCTGAAGCAGCAGACCTAGACCTCGGGTAAACGAGCAAACCAGCTTTGTGCCTGGAGTCCATCAGGGAGAGCAGTAACACTGAGCTGGTTTTGCAATGGAGCCAGCACTGGAACAGACAGCCTGAGGCTGGAAGTGCTCTAAGGAAGGTGTGTGTATCCTCTTCAGGCTTTATCACCCAGCTGAGATTTTCAGCAAGATGGATAAGACGCAAAATCAATTAATCAGCTGTGGAATTCCTACTGAGGGTGAGATGTGTTGAATCCCAATCACTGTGGAAGTTAAGGAACTGGTGGTGAGTGTCTGTGAATAAACCAGATATATGACAACCTGCTCAGCACAGCTGATTTCTTGAGAGCCCTTCCAGCCCCAATTTCTGACTGAATCTGGGAAAGTTGCTGCTTGTTTAAATATGCTAAAAGGGATACAGGGAACATTAAGAGGCATGGCTACTGCTCAAGATGTTTCTGCTGTTTGTTTTGTAAGTTATACTTATGTGATTGAATTCAGAAACAAGCTGCATCTTAAAAAAGCCAACAAACTAAAAAATTGTCCCATAAAGTAGGAGCACGGAAAATCTGTTCTTAGAAATAAGTCCCAACACTGCAATCTAGTTTTCAAAGAAAAGTACTAGCTCTTCTCATCCTTTGCTTGGATATAGATACTGCTCATGAAATTGGAGCTAAGGTCAGCAGCCAAAAAATGTAGCTGCTTGGGCTTAGCATTTTAACTCTAGACTATCAGTACTGATTGCTTTTACAGATATATTATTAATGTTCAGGAAAAGAGGAATAGAATATAGCATACTCTTCCAAACACACACACCCTTGTTAGAAAAGTGTATTATGGGAGATATTTCTGCTTAGACGTGATTTACCAAAACGAGATTTTAATTTTAAGTGTCACAGACACATATAATGTATTTTGTGATGGTTTGGGTTTATTTTCCTGGTTGCCATTTATTTCATGATATTGCCTGGGATTCCAAGACACAGCCAGACAGATCTGCTGAACACATGAATACTAAGGAAGTGGTTTCCCTAGTAACAATAACCATGTAGCAGCTCTCACAACTTCCTGCCCTTCCTTACGGGATTTGTTTGTGTGTTTCTCACTGGGTTAGATAGAGGAGACACCAAAATTGAGGCTGGCTAAAAGGCATTCAGGATGAGCTTACTGGAAGTGGGGAGAGTAGAAAAAATGACTGCTGCATTTGCAAGTGCTGTCATTACAGAGTCTGGCTTTGGTTTGTTTTATGGGAATAATCCCGAGGGCATGCTCTAGCTGTCTCAGAGCATGGGCTGAACAGACTACTACAAGTCAGATTCTTACTTCAGAATTTTTTTACAATTTATTTTTCTTTTTTTTTTACAAATGTAACTATTGTCATAATGGATTAGGTGCAGCTTTGAGTCAGTAATCGATTAATGGAAAGCAGAGTGGAGCAACAAATACAAAGACCTCAGTGCAGGACTTACTGCTAGCACTTTAGAGAAGGTGAATTAAGCAGCATTTGGGAACATGTACTTCTGGGTTCAGACTGCTAGCAGGGGGTTGTCTGGCTGGCACACTCTTGCTGTGGAAGAGGGCAGATTTCATTCTCTAACACATTGCAAAGTATTCCTCAACGAAAGTAACTATATCGCTATTCAGGTGGAGGATTCTGGTAGGCATGTTATGTATGATCATTAAATTGGGTTGTCTTCTCAGTCTTCTAATCAACCAGTCCATTTACAGCTCACTCTAAACCAGATGAAGAAATCTGCAGTGCTAAACCCAGCTATTAAATCTGCTTCTTCAGGCATTGAAAACCTGAATTCCTGGATTTCATTAGCCGCTGTTCATATATATATATTGAATGTTGTGGCCACTTATGTGTCATTTTTTACATCAAAATTACTTTTGCTGAAAAATAAAGGTTAGTATTATCTGTCAGTTCTCTCTAAAGCTGTGTCTTAAGATAGATCAGTTCCTGAACAAGCTGAACTGATTTTGTATGTTACTAGAAGGAAGAACTGATAAGGGCCAAACTGCAATCAGCTGTGAGTTTACTGTTAAGATAATAAACATGAACAGACACTGTGCAGAGATCAGCCATGCTTTCCTTTTTCAAGATCTTTGACCACAATGAAATCATGACATTATCTTAAAACTGACACATGTAACTCTAGTCATACAGATATTTACAGCTAAAAATGATAAGCTTGATCCTGAGAGATTCTGGGTGCACCCATTCTTGCTGCTTTTAATGGCAATTCTGGGTGTTCAGAGCCTTTGGATCAGATTAAGATCATCTTAACAAATCACAGTGAGGAAGACAGAGAGGAAATGGCTATCAGAAAACCAAAGATAGGCTAAGATTTTATCCTTATCACACTGAGATGAGGTGCCTCAGAGCAATATACTGATTCCTTTCTCAGGCTATATCAAATATTGGACTGGCCCACATTCTTTAATTCAGGGCAGCCATAGAAATAAACATGAGCACATTTGTAATTAGCACTTTCACTCTCCCAGCAGGTAGAACTCCCACTATCATAACACTGTCTTCACAGGTACCCTATTTTAGACTAGGAATTTAAAGCAGTTTGAGTGGGGTCTTCTGTAAACCAGCTGTGTTGGAATTCTTACCACCCAAAATCCACATCAAACCTGTGTGCAATATGATCTTGGCAGAGAACAATACTGTTTTGTGCTCCCAGGATCACTGACAGTAATGAAATAATGTTGTCTTCCCAGTTGAACAGACGTTAAATCCAGTCACGTGATTGCACATTACATTCTTAGATAGTAAGAAAGAAAGAGTTAGTAAAATCTACCTTTTGATTTTACACTTTCCCTGGAGGTACAGAGTCTTCCAATTATACACTTATGAGACTTTTTTCTGTTTCTGTTTGCAGAATAAACTTTGTAATTAATACTGACTAACTAAATAAAACCAGCAGGTTTACATGTCTAATGGCACGTGCACATCAGCAGCAATCCTATCAGCACATATGCAGATGTGTGCATTAATTCAGATGAGTATAGGAGCATGGCTGTATTCAATTCTGAAAATAATAATCCAGCTCCTAATTATGTACATGGTTGGCTATGCTGATTTAAGGCAGTATATCAATTCCATTTTCTAATTGTACATCAATGGACCAAAAGCCTATAAATTGCCAAAGCTAAATCAGATGTGTAATAGAAAATTGAAAACATTTACCATTTTGTCAAATATCAAAACATTCTTGTTTTCACAGGGGTGTAATGTGGACCTTACAGTGTAACAAGAGCTATGAGTCATTTGAAAATATGTGATATCCTTTGCATATCACAGATACTTTTCTCATGAATAAGGAACTTTTCACTGTAAGAAGACTTTTAAATGAATCCCGCTTGTTTCTCAGTCTATTTCCAGGCTAAATTTACTGTAAAGAGTGAGGTTTTGCATCTGCCTGTGTCAGTTCTCCAGTGTATTGAGGTCAGCTTCCATTCTCCTTGGCTCTGATGCCTGCCTGTATAAACACAAATTCCATTTCCATCCTATTATTTTTCTAATCAAGGGTTTGTCATTCAAAAGAAGATCTGAGGTGACTGTGTTTTCCATTATGCAAAACATTCCATTATGATAATATCTTCAGGATAGTCTTATAAAGGTGCCCTGCCCAAAGACATCACAAATGAGAGCACTGAAATGGTAGACAAATCCTGCATAATTTGCCCTCTCATTTAACATTCAGGCCACAGAGTTCACCCTAATTTGCCATACACATTTCCTCTGACATCCTCGATCTGTACATATGGTAAAAATAAGAATTGGCAGCTTTCACTGAATAGACTTCTGTTAAGTGCTTATCAAAAGAAGAAGAAGAAAGGGGTTGTAAAATGCAGTCATATTTAGTACATCCTTCATTTTCTTTTGCTTTCTCTGCTAAACTCACACTTAGTAAAATCTACAGTCAATGAAATTTACCTTTTGAGCTCAAGTTGTTTCCGTTCAGAACAAAGTAAAAAATACGCCAGCGAAGAAAGCCTGATATTTCTTAGAAATTCTCTTTTCTTTCTTATGCCAAATCCCAACGGGCAGGGCTCCACAGAAAGGGAGTTTATTTTCTAAATCCTTTGAACACAAAGCTCTTACATTTTCTAGGACAAGATGTTTTCCTAGAAAATCTCAATATTGTACCTTTGTATTATTAATACTTTTTGTCATAAAGATGAATACACACGTTTATTTTATTGTATATATATAATTTCCATTAGATGTCATTTCAATTATTCAAATATGAATTGGCTTACAAACAGACTCCTGTGAAGACTTGTGTCTGAGTCTTGGCAAACACATCATATTTCTGCAATTTCTGTGTATTTGATTTGTCTGTTCTCTCCTCTTACTGTGCAAATGTGTGTGTTGTATGTGCACGTGTGCTAAATACATAGGTAACTGAATCTGCACTGACTCCTTTGTTTGAAAAAACTTCTGACTTTGTGGGGCATTTTTACAAGATTTTAATGGTGATGATTGTTTATGACTATTTCTGTAGCCAGACAGATAAATTTTAGGACTGTAGAAAACTTTGGCATTGTAATTATAATACAAAATAGATACATGGCGCTTTTCTTCTCTGGTTTTCTAAAGTGTCCTGCCAGATCTGGGGAACACTATGCCATTGCTGATCTTTCCTGTTCAAGGATTATTCCTGAATATTATTTATATTATTCCTTATTATTATTTATACTATTAAACAAAGCTTAATTTAATGCAATATCTAGTCATGAACTTGATATTAGCTTTTAGGCCTCGAATGCTTTTTTTTTCCCTTTATGTTTTGGTATGGCCTTCTGTATCATCATCATTGTAATCTTTTTTATTAAAGTCAGTCCCTTGCCTTTATTTTCTGACTCAGTTTCTGATATTTTAAAATGTTTTCCATTTCTAACTGCAATATTTCAAAGAGCTGTCTCCAGTCTTTTTTGCAATTTTATCTCATTTACTGGAGCTGTTCTCAGTCCATGAAGTAATAATAAATTTGAAAAAACACCATAAAGATTGTAGATATATTATCCTTATTGATCCATAATCTCATCATCTACTGTGCAGTGTTTTTAACTAAGGTACATGACTGTTTTAATTCATCTTTACTGAACCACTGATGCTGAACTGGTCTTGATGTGGATATAACTGCACATAGGACTAGACTTCTCTGTAACTTCTATGTTACATCTCAGCACAGTATGTACTCTTCCTTCTCCAAGATGCAGCTATCTCATCTTCTTGGAACTAGTTTTAAGTTCAAGTCTACAAAACCAGTTTTCCAACGTGGCAAAAAATGCTTTCATTAAATCAGACCTATTTGCCAGTGATCACATATCATTTATATTTACTGAAAAGCTTTGCTAAGGAATTTTCAAAATTATGCCCTCTAAGGCATCTCACAGCAACATTCATCTTCATGACTGAAAAGGAGTGTGATCCCATGTCCCCTGCTCCTAAATCAAGCTTGGACTTAACCAATTGCTTGACATTTCTTACTGCACTACAGGAGTCTCAACATGCACCTTTTATAATTACAGTTACCTGAAACTCCATATATCCACACCTTCTATATTGTATGCACTCAAGCCACTTGTTTTCCTCCAAAGGTTTTAACCCACTTTTATTACTCCCATCAGTTGCCAAGACTGATAATTTCATCAATAAAGCTTGCATCTGCAGTGAAGTCACACTGTTTCTGGCCATCTGCTTCCTCTGAAACTGGCCTTAATCTGTTGGGAAATATGTTCAGGATTATTTCTTTCCACCAGTGACTAAGGTCTCCACGGTTAGCTGGAT
Organism: Notiomystis cincta; assembly: GCA_013398075.1. Classification (NCBI taxonomy): domain Eukaryota; kingdom Metazoa; phylum Chordata; class Aves; order Passeriformes; family Notiomystidae; genus Notiomystis; species Notiomystis cincta. The sequence goes on along the minus strand of VZRX01022120.1, from coordinate 17,135 downwards.
GAGCAGGGTCTTCCTTTCCCTGTAGCTGGTAGAGGTATTGCCTTAAACTCCTTACCTACAGCCTCCTTGTCTTCCTTTATGTATGAGCATCTGTTTTGGCCTCTTTGCTGCCACTTGCACTGACAGCTTCCAAAAGCTCAACCATTACACTTTCTGTTCCTGCAGCTATCCCACTTCTCACCACTTTGCTGTTCTCCTCACTTTTCTTTCTTTGCAAACATAAGTAGAACCAATAAGCAATCAACACAGCTACCAGGACCTTTCAAATCAGTGATGCAAATATATTTTGTACTTATATAAAAAAAAACCAAACAAAACACGATCAGGATTATTGAATCAAGGCCCAGCTTATCACAGCTGTATGCACAGCTAATATAGCCATATTCATGCTATTTTTTTGAAGTCCAACTTCCTAAAGCCCATGTATCCTTCTTCATGGGAGAGGATACATCTTCCAAAAACCATTCCATGTGCATTAACATGCAATGTTACACAGCCAGACTTGAAATTCTTGGTTGCAGCAGGCATTTGTATGAAACCTGAAAGCCAATACAGATCATCAAGTGTGCTCTGTGGATGTCCATGGCTTAGCAGCAACTGTTTGGATAGCAGCTTGCTGCATGTGTTGCCTCTGCTGCCACTGCGACCTCCACAGCTGCTGCTTCTCTCCTTCTGCCAGTGTTCCAAAAACCAGTGTGGCAATGGATGTGCACAGCTAAAATGCTCACAGCACTATCTGCTCTCTCTTCTCCCCAGTGGTTCTAACCTTAATTGAAATGGGATGGAGAAACTGCATACCCAGATCAGCTACCAGAGCATAACAGGTTACAGGTAACTGTGTAGCTGCTGATCTGTAGCATCTGCTGGTTCTTTGCTTGTAGAAAGTACACAGGAAACAGGGGTATGAAACTGTAAAAACTTGTGCATTCTACAGGCTGCAACTCTGTAGTTCTGTTGTGATCATACACACAAAGAAATGAGCAACTGTCTGCAGTCCCAGGCATACAAGTCCAGGCAGATGTTCACTGCAAGACCTTTTCAGATATCACCACGTTTTTATTAATTGTCCTTGACTTCTTTTACTTGCTTTCTCTAACTGCCCAAATCCAGTGAAACAGCCAGGCTTTCTGAGCCAAACCATGGCAAAGCCCAGCACGCTCAGTCTCGCAGTACTGTTGTCCCTGCTCAGAACTGGGCATCTTCTGACCAGGGCAGTTCAAACTCGAACTGTTCCCTGTGCATGAGCACTGCAGAACTGTGAGGTGAAGCATAAATGAGAGGACATATTCTGCCTCCACTGCTGGATGAATGTGGGGTGGCTCTTTAAGAAAGCATATTCTACCTGCTCAGTACCAAGGGGATCAAGTTCTGCAGTATATTCCTTGGAGGAAGTGGCTGCACTTTCTTAGCTGAGTATATAAACAGAGTTGTGCTTTCTGGTTCACTACCAAGACTATTCTTTAGAAGAGTGTACATTCCTTTAATTAAATAGTGAAGAATGCATTTACTTAATTCTACTTTGTACTGCAAAGACATATGATAGTGGAAATTATGGATTCTGGTGTCTGCCAGGTCCCTGATCCCCTTATGTGTTTTAGAATCTAGGCAATTAGAGAATTCATGTGGTAATTTCTCCATTATACTTTTCACATTAATATATTTTCTTCTGAATTGTTTAGTCAAATTAATTGCATTGAGCCTTATTTTGGGTATACTTAGCATACTTCTAAAGAGGCTTATTAAACTACCAATTTTTATCTTGTTTAAGAATTGCCTTAATAACAACATGCAGGTAAGCTGGTTCATGATCTGATACGGTGATAGCTCCAATTTTTGTGTTGTGTTGTCAGGCTGCTTGTGAGATAATAGAAAAGATCTACTCTTGGCTAGGCAGAGACGAGATGTGACGTTTTCTCTGCTGGAGTGCGTATGCCTTCAGACATCAAAGCTTTTAAAATTTCTCATACATCAGAATAGAAACTGGACATTTTATCACCTGGGGTGCTACCTGCTCCCTACTGCTTTGTCTGCCCAGCAGCTTCCCAGGGCTGGAGCAAAAGCTGTTCACATCAGAGGCCAGATGTGAAGGCATACTCCTGGCTACAGCTGTGGGCCTCCACTGACAGTAAACAGATGCCAGGACAAAAAAATATAACCAACCAACCAAACAAAACACCCCTGTTTTTCTTGGGAACTTTACTATGACAACAAACCTCATAAAAGCAGCTCTATCCTGGGCAATTATAAACCAAGCACCTGCAGGGGACATTTCTTCATTCTTTAAAGGCTCTGACCTTCAACTTCAGATCTCTCTTCTCCAGCATGGCAAGGAAATAAGCTGTAATTGTGGACACTAACACTCTGTATTATAATGACTCTTGTTATAAGATAGGTTAGATTCTGGTTACAAAATGGGAATGCCCACACACCCAATTTCCTTATCATTAGTCTACAGCAACATGAGAAAGCTATGTATAACGAGCTCAGAGGCAGATGCTACATGGGCTGCATAGAACTGGTCAGAGAGCAGCAGTGAGAAAGTCATGGCTGTCTCCTGCAGATGCCAAAGGGGTCTCTGAGCAATGTCAGCTATGAGCAATGTCAGATATTAATTTGGTAGGGTGACATTTTTATTTATTTTTATTGGGTGATTATCCACTTGTGAGGAATACAGGCCAAGAGTTGGGTCTGGGAAAACAAATTATGTCTGGAATTTATCTTGATAAAATATAAAAGCAGATTATGTTCCTTGGGCTGAAAGTTGTTAGCAGTATGCGATTGTGAGTTCCTTGGTTCTACACTGCTTTAAGAAAAGAGAGAAAGAGATTTTTTTCAAGAAAAAACAAAAGTAGTGAAATAATGACTATGTACATGCAGAGAGAATTTGTGCATTAGGCTGGTAGGTACTTCTGCAAGATATTCTTGCTGATTTTAGGTGTCATGTGCATTACCTAAGTCAAAAAGCAGTTATCACAAGCGCTGTAGTAAATAACCCTCCCCATGGTTTGTCTTCTTGTTTCTAAAAGATCATCTGAGTCACTTGCACTGTTAAGGTCTAGAAGAATGGAAAAAAGTGGGAGATAATACTTTTAAAAGCAAAGTACATGCTGAAGAAAATCTCATTTTCACATGCAGTCAGAAGCAGCCCAAGTGCCACTGTCTATACACAGGCCAAAGGAAGAGGAGGTGAAAGCTAAAGGCTGTGTATCTATGAAACTTCCACTTCAAATCCAAACCAAATCTTCTCTGACTGGCTTGAGATAAATAAACACCCAACACTAACCAGCAAAGTTAAAATGCTGGGGTTTTTCAACTTTGTTTTTAATTGAACTGTTCCATATCTAAGTTCTTGTCCAATAGTTACTCCAGCTATTTTAGAATGTAGTTTAGATTTGAATCCACAGGATTCAAATTCTCAGCCTACACCTGAGTTTTCATGTTGGTGATCATCATTGATGAACATCTGCCTCTAGTCAAATTCCTTTTATCAAGGCCTTTTTAAATTTATGTATTCACTGAGGATTTGCTGCATAGTATGACAAATACCCATTGACAGTGGCATGTTCAGTTTCATTAATTAGAAGCAGTTAAGCATTGTTGAGAAGCAGTTAAAACTCTCTACCTCCTACCCACAACATAAAAGGGGCAGAGTTTTTGTCTAGTCTCGCACCATTTCATCTTTGCCAAGGGCTGCTGCTTCTCCCATGAAGAGAGCTGCTCTACAGTGTGAGTAGTGGCACTGGGAGATCCACTCACAGTAGATGTAGCACAGGTTATCTGGTTAATTAAATTAAGTCCCTATGCCCAGACCTGAGTTTTTCAGTGGCAGGCAGCTGTCTCCTTACAGCAGCAGAGGGGTACAGCCCCTTCAAAAATGGTGCTCTGCAACCACACTGGTAGAGATGGCAAGACTGCTGTGCACCATTGTCCTTGGAGTCTCCCTTCATATTAACTGATGACACGTGAGCTGCTTGCATGGTCTGATGTGTAATTTAAATTGCTATTGACAATGGCATGCTGAGAGAGACGTTAGTTGGAGCATAAACGGGAGGCAGGGAGAAGAAACTGGCGACGAAGCAAGTTAGGTAAACACATAAATATAAACATGCTTAGTCAGAACATTCATCTGTCATCTTGATTGCTTTTCAGATAAGAGAATAGATATGAAGAATCTTGCCTGCTGCTATGAGAGAGTTTAAGGTGATAGCTTGGTCATGGACTAATACCGTGATATTAAACAAATCTGTTGTCAACAGTCCTGCCAATACATAGCAAGGGGAAGGTGTTAAATGATGGCCTCAAGTCCTGCTGCCCCTCTTCTCAGGGAAGGAGTCAACATCAAGGTGACTCAAGGTCTTTTCTACTCCCAGGCCCCTCAATTTCCCTTTGCAGTACTGGAAGGAACAAAACAACAGGGATTTATCCCCATATTTGCTACCTCGATGGCTGGTCCAGCTATGACCAGAAATTTTATTTCAAGTCAGAATAACTAATGATTAAATTTTCTTTGGAAATGTGCAGTCCAAGCTGCAGTTTCATGATTGCTTCATGCCCATTAAAACTGGGCTGTTGCTGACAGGAACCATTCCCTCCTCTCCTGTGTTTCAGCTCACACCTTCCTTCCCTTTCCCCTCTGCTGGCACTAGCACCCTTGCAGCCATGCCAAGGGCTGGAGAAGGGAATTGCTGCAACTGGAACTACAGTGGGCTTTGCTGGTAAGCTTTCAGCACATTGCTCTGCTTCTCTCCACTGCCCTGCAGGTGCTGCTGTGGGAGAAACAGCAGGAGTGGGTAAGGTGTGGGACATTCTCCCTCAGGGAGCTTAAAACAACTGCAATTCACATCCCCCCCAAGCTTTCCAGGGAGGAAAAATAGGCCTCAGGAAAAAAGAATGCATGTGCCAGCTTTAGGTTAAATTCCCTTTCCTATCATAGACTTCTTACCTGACTTTGAACAGGTCATTTTAATCTCTATCTGCCTTAGATTTCCCTCTCCAAAACAAAGACAAAGCAGCACTTTTATCTTTTAGAACATGCACATTAGAGATTTTGAGGTGCTGAGGTGCCCAGGTACTCTGGGAATAGGGGCACAGAAAGACTTTTGATGGATCTGCAAATATTTTTAAAGTGCTTCTGCCTCAAGCTTCTATTTTTAATTGCCTTAATTGTAGACAGCATTTGTACTGCACAACTATGGTCTTTGTAGCTTAACATGTTATAAGTATTCATGCTTTTGGCAAATCATTGGTATAACTGAATTCCAGATAATAGAATTCAGGGTGTAAATCTAAGATATACAACAAAGGATAGAAATGGGTTTTTTCAAGCTTTAAAAAGCATTTTCACTGTGTTTCAAGTTTCAGGAACTTTTAGTAGCATCACTCAACAACAGAGTAAGCACTCCATGGTGAAAACACCAGCTGTGGTCTATTTTACATACAGTTACCTGTCAATCAGTCATACCATGTCATTACTTGCTCCGTCTGAACCTCAGCCTGATCTGAGATCGATTCAAGCTCATCTGACCTGACATTGTCATATTTTTTCCAACAGAGCTAATGTGTGGGTTTGTTGGTGACCAGACCCATCACTTACAGGGCTTCAAATTAATATCCTTGTTTTAACACAGAGGAGACAGAGTGGTTGTTTGGAGCACAACCACTTTTCCAGAAACGTGAGAAAGTACTGCATCAATACTCTCGCTGTGGTCCTCTTGCTAGCCTAAAAAGCTCTGCTTGCAGCATAAGATTTGGAATGTTTATCCTTTGGAAGAATATTTTTGGTGTAGCTATAACAAGTGGTAGAACATCCTTTTTGCCTCAGAATTTGAGATTAGAATGTCTATGTTTATAGCTAAAGGAGGATACCACTAGAAATAAATATTTAGTAAGGTGGTGATAAAATTACAAGGGCAGATCTTCATTCAAGAAGAAGAAAGTCTTTTATTTACAAAACTCAAATGACAGATTACAGACTAGTTATTCTGGGATACATCATCCAACCCTGGCAATCTGATTCTAAAGGGCTGATTACCAGAAAGCACAGGTACCAGCACTTCTTACTTACAAGGTGTCCGAAAGATGCTGGGACCAGGGATATTCAAAGTCATTGGTCTGTTTCTGAAACCACTTCACCACATACTCTTTTTTTGACCTTGGAAACGCATTTCATTTCTCTACATTTAAGTTCCTGCATTTAGAAAATGGGGATTAAGAAAATAGATGCAAAGCTGCTCTAAGTTTATTGATATTTGCAGCTTTCAGAGCTTTAATGGGTAGCACCGCACAAAGGCAAAGAGTTCTTTAGGTTTTATTGAAGCGTTTCATTTTTCAGCTGGCCACACTGTTGTACTGCAAATCTTCAATGAGTGAGAACTTGCCAATTTGAAAAAACAACTGATTTAACTAAATGGTTTTTCAAAGGCACATAAAAAATTGGTGCAACCCCATCATGGAGATAAATTTATATCAGGCTGAGTGCCTGATTAAGCTTATGTCAGCAAGGAATCAACTTGCTAATGCCATGAAAGGCACTTTTAAACTGAAATAAGAGTGTCTACACAAGGGATTAGTTTAATATTGGCATTCTTTTTCCCCAAATAAGACAATCCTTTAAGTCTCATATCCCTAGTGCTATGCATTGTGAACTAAAAAAAAAAAAAGTAATGGAAATGGCATAGCAGACATGGCAAAAACCAATTAGTGCCTGTCCTTGGTACTCGGAGTGCTACACTGGCTCACAATCAGGCTTGCTATGATTTGAAGCATCTTTAAGCCTGCTGCTATTGAACACAATATGTGGAAACACGGTTCTGTCACATTTTTTTAATGCTGAAGCGATGCTAACTGACACATCTCAGAGATGCGAGTTCAAGGCTATGGTTTCATGTGCCTAATTTCTATGGCAGGCCAGCTGCCACTATGAAGTCACAAATACAGTATTTGTGAGAAGGAGGGAAAAGTGCCTCCCAAACCAGTTTGGTGGATGCTTTTGCTTGCTATGGCAAGGATGTGGACAAAGTTGAGGATGAACTGCTCCCAGCCCTTCTCTGCTAAAAGGAAGATCCAGACTTCTAACTCTGAATTGCCATCACATATGTACTTGGAAGAATGTAAGTGTAGGCACAGTGAAGACCTTTACGTAAATATTTAAATCATAATGCATTCAAAGAAGAAGCTCTACAACTGTAAAAAAGTATAGAGACAGAAATAGAAACTGCAATGGCTTTGCAGAAATACTAACTAACTAATAGTTATCCTAATAGCTAGACTATATCTGTCTAGCTATAATAAATGGCAGAGGAACAGACAATGTCCAAAAGAATCACCAGCAGCAAAGTACTTGTTGAGTTTTAAGGATGATTTCAACATTGATATAAAGACGTGAGAGCCAGAAGCTAGATATCCCATCTTTTCCCTTTCCATCCTTTCCTAATGCTTTCTATTCAGTGTTCATACTTTTATGCATATCCTTCCTCATGAATTAAAGAATTCCAAAAACTGAAGAATAATCATGAAGTCTCTCTCACTTTCCAGGTAGAATATTTAAGGACAGGGATGATTGAACCTTGTTTCCAATGGTGTGACTGCCACTGAGAGTCAAAGTGGGAAAAGGAGGTGTTTTCATCTGAAAATACAGAAGTACATAAGCATGCCAGAATCTTCTGGATGTTACAGATTCAGTCAGCCAGATGTTGCAGTAGCTGTGTCTCCTGGATATGGGCTCACTCCTGCTGAGCAGACTCGAGGCTGATGTGTTACTGCAGTGGGATACAGCTGTAGTGGGCTGTGGCTGCTGAGACCGGCCATCCCTGACATGACTGGGGTCAGGCCAGTATGACACTTTAAGATAAGGAAGCAAACTTTTATAGGCTCTGTATTCCAGCATGTGGACAGCTGAGGGGAACAGAAAACCTGGGACACTGAGGTGACATGGCTTGTCCTCCTGGTCTTCAGTGCTGGGAACCCTCAGATACTTTTCTCAATGTCAGCAATACCGTATGAAAGTATACAGAACTACAGTAATCATCCCTGGAGATGGCAAATACGTGGATTTCCATAGATAAGTCCAAATCCAGTAAAAATTGTGCAATCTTATTAGTCACCCATAAAAACAGAGATGTCACAAGATCCAGAAGCAGTGAGTCCAGATGCATAGGACTGGTTAATGTTCTGACAGGGATACTAGGGAAGGAGAGACTTGAACAATTTGCAGTTGGGCTAAACGTTGTGGTTGCATATTTGAGCAATACAGAATGACAACCTGTGACAATAGGAAATTAAATTCCATCACCCTGAAGGTAACTTGCGCACTGTGAACTTCAAAATTTCTATGAAGTGCTCCTTCTTCTCCTCCTTGAAGACTGTGAGATCGGGCTAAGAATGGTTTATCTGGGCCCCCCGTGGGATATCAGAGCACTGCACTGTTGAGCAGTTGCTGTGCAGCCAAGGCCAAAGAGTAGGGGAAATGCTAACTAGAAAAGTCAGTTTCAGAAGTGGAGGAAGGTCTAGAACACTACTCCTCTCTATACTTAACATAATTCCTTTCATACAAACAGCTTACAATTTTCAGAACCAATTTCTTTCAAAATACAGCTGACCCCTCCTGTATGATGAAGAATGTATTAAGGGGAGAAGTGCTTACAAGCAGATCCTTGTGGCACATTCCTTTCAATCTTGCTGGGCATTCTGCCTCTGTTTACACTGGTTAAATATTTAAAGCTATCTTTACAAAGAAAAGCAGCTATCTTTACAAAGAAAAGCAAAAGTCCAAAAGATTTATTCTAAAGGGAAAGTCAAGATTGTCCTTTAACATGTACCCAGCTGCATTTCACTGAAAAAGGCAGATGCAGGCTGAAAATTACTCCTGGTCTGATCTCATCCTGCTCACTCTATAAATAACATTCATGGAAAATATATACACACCTAAAAGACACAGAAAAACAACTTTCCTCCACTCTATCTCCCCACCTCACACACACACCTTTTCAATTTGTGTATCTTGAAATAGTAATGCAGCAAATATGATCTGAATCTCATTTACATCAGTGGAAATGGGGAGTCATTTCTTTAAAAGGAATGTACTTGAAGCACAGCAAGAGCAGCGTGAGGCCAGAAGTAAGAGCTCATCACATAATTTCTCCTTGCATCACAGACCTATGAAGCTCTACTTCTTTCCCTTGCATCTGTGAAATCAGCAGGTCTACTCCTGGGAGTAAGGATTGCCATCTTAGGCCCTTAAATCAGCCTCTCTGTGTTTGAAGAACAAGAGAGAGTCTGTGTTTTCAGGCACTGTATGTAACTGTAGAAGAACTTGCTCAAGAAAGGGAAATAAAAAGAGAGCAAAAATGTTCTCATTCTCTGAACAAAATGAGCTGTGATCTGCAATTGCCCTTTTAAGAGTTGTGACTTTTTCTTGTTCTCCGGAAAACTTCTGGCAGCAGCAGCCGGGCTGCAGCCCCTGCGCCTCTCACCCCAGCGCAGAACATGTCAAGGAAGGCAGGCAACATACGGCTTTAATTTGCAAGGGATCATCTACATTTCTTCTGAACAGAAAAGAAAACCAAATCAAATCTCCACATACTCCATCTATCTTGAATAAACAGCATTAAGGAAAAAATGCTGTGGGTACTGGGAGGAAGAGACTCTTTGTAGTCTGCTTGACTGTGCATACCACTCCTCCTCGTGCCTCTTTAAAACATATAAAGTCCTTGTAATGGGGGGCTGACTTGCACCAATGCTGGCCAAAATTGCTCTTTATTCTTAGCCCATGCTACCTGGTAGAATATTCATGTCATTTATTCAGCAGGAATAAATTCTATTTCTCTTGTTCCCACAATCCCTAAATACAAATAAAAGTATAATTTTTAACCTAAACTGACAATTGCAAACGAAGATAGCTAATTAATAAAAGGCATATAGAAAGGCACGTGGGATGAATTTGAGGGTAAGCTGACCACCTGATCATCACAGAGTTATTGGTATCTTGTCAAATACTTGTTAATAACAACTGCCTCTGCACCAAGGTGACTTTCTGAGCACTTGGCTGTACAGCCTTGAGACTCTTTGCTGCAGAAAGTATTCTGGCTGCTGACTGCACCATCCCTAAGGTTTGTGTTCAGCTCCTACTGATTTTCTTTGCCAATCACTGCATGTGTTTGTTATTTTTGTCAGCACAGGCATACTTCCAAGAGTCCTCTAGATGTTCCAAGAAATGTCCAAGGTAGGCTTTTAAATTTTAAGGATTTTGCTCTTCTGGCAAGACTAGGTCTGTGAGGCACTATGCCCATGGCCCTGGGGCAGATAGCTGTGTCATTGGCATGTTGCAAACTGAAAAGTGTCTTACCATGAAACTGTAAAAGCTGCTTGGGAGACTTGTCCAGGTACTTTCTCTCCAGAATTTTGGTTTGTAGACCTCAGTGTCAACTTCTAGGGTCAAACACCTTACTTTAAGGAGCATGTATTATCTGGATTAAGGATTTTATTACCCAAAATATATGGCAGTACAAGGATGTACCTTATTGCATCTTACAATTTTGGGATGTATGACACTGTAATATCATCTCTCCTTAATTTCCCTGCATTTACAATCTTTGTACTGATTTTTCAGCAACTATATCTGTCTGTGCATTGTGAGGACTTGATGTGATTTGTACTGCCAGTACTCAGAGCTAAAATGAGACCCACCTGAGATGTGAATCTGTTCTATCTCATTTGGAAACTCCCAAGAAACTTCATTTAGTATACACATTGTAGCCCATCACAAATTGCATATTTTAATTCCTCTCTCTACCCAAATCTCAAAAATCCTTTCTGTCCATACAGAACTAATTGCTCTGCACACAAAAAACATTAACTGTTCTTATCAGCCAAGATTCATGCTTAATATGAGACAAAAATCAACTTTTGACTTATCCCACTGAATTATGATGATCTTACTTTTAACCCCTTATTTGACATCTAAATAACGAAGCCTTGAATCAACTAAAAACCTAATTATTTAAGCATAACTTTTGCTCTAATTTGTGGACAAGCATACATTTATGTTATCATTTCAGTTTACATTTTATTAATCTGGGCACTCAGTAGGCTTACTACATGCACATTTTGCTTATATTTGGATTCTCTGTATGTAACATAGGTCTGCGAGAGAAAGCTGAGTAATTTCCTCTAGGGAAACAAGTTTTCCTTAAGTGCTGTGGAATGGAAGCATTCACTCTATCCTATTTCTGCCAGTCACATAGAGGAAAACAAGAAAATCCTGTGACAATTTTTTGCTTTGTTTCTTTCCAAAATTAAAGATTTACATAACTACTTCTTTTTTTTCAGACAATCTCCTATCTCCCCTAACAAGTAAAGTGAGCACAAACCAGCACTCTAAGGATAGTATTGGTAAATAAAGAATGTAAGAGGACAAATCTCACACTCTGCCTACGTGCCAGAGTCTTAAGTTCCCCTTATGGCTACTATACCAAATAACATCAGCATATTGTTTTGAAGTAAAAGATGAAATTCATTTTTATTATTATTTAATGCCCAGATTTTTGTTTCTTTTAGAATGAAAGATTTACTTTCCATGGCAAGGGGGAAGAGTGCCTGTATTTTAAGAAATACACGGTGTGTCTTCGTAAGAACATGATTACTGTCATATTGACCTGAGCAAAGGTGGCACCCAGTCCAGTCTCCTCTCTCCAGCTGTCACCTGTGATGGATACCTAAGGAATCATTAAAAGAACAAGGCAGACACCGAGGAATAATTTCCTGTGGATATGATGTGCAGTACTGGGCTTGCATGAAGAAGTAGTAGATTTTGTTAGACCAAGACACATACGTGGAAAATTAAGACAGACTTTTGGTCACACTTTTCTGTGGGTTAGAATCACCTTTCAGCTAAGAGCAAGTACTTACCATTTAGTAAGATATTTATTAATTAAGCCAGCTCTGAAGGAAGAAGATGGTAGCTTTAGAATAGAGAGGACATTGATGATGTTAATGATGGGAAAAAATGGCATTTATTAGCTAAGCAAAATGGAGAGACAATTACCTTACCGTCTGTTTATTTGGAGAGGGGTAAGTGGGAGGTGGCTGTGTTGTATGTTGAAGTAGAAGGAAATTATAATGTACTATCAGAGCAGCAGCTCTATGGATTCCATGGTTTTGGGCAGTTAGGAAACCTGGTTCCCATGCCCTCTTCCATGAGACAAGTTCTGTAGTTTCCCTTAAGGTTCAGCTCTGAAAAGTGTGGGAGAATGTCTGTTTTGTGAGAAAGATGCTCTCACAAACAGCACAATGGTTTGTTTGGTCTATAAGGATGGCCTCCAGGAGTTCATGCTGGAGCTGAGTGGTCATTTCCAGCAGTAGAACTACAAGGAATGCAGCTGTGCATGAAGTACAGCCTTGGAACATCAAATGTAAACCCAAGGTACGCTGGTGATTTGATGGCAGGAGGTGTTCATTGCTGTAGCAGGGGATGGGCATCAACACATCTTGCATTTCTTGCTCAGGCACAGTTTAAAGTGATCTGGTGTTTTAGGCCACAAAGGATTATGCTCTAATGATGAGTTTTGTGGATTGGGGTGTTTGAAATGTAGGACAAGTGCTTCTGGGAAGATTCTTTCCACACAGGTTTTTTTCTATTATGTGAAAAATCATTAAGCAGTTAAAATGAGCAAGTCCTAGGAACTTTTCTGAACTTACTAGCTCCCAACCCATTGCTGTCTCCATCTCATTTCCACTTTTTCTTTCTGAGCTGGTGTTATGATACATCTGAACTTGAAGTAGCTTTTCTCAAGCTGCATTTAGCTTTTTAGCTAATTACTGCACTTACTGAAGTTACTGCTTCAGAACTGAAGAAAAAATAAAAAGCTTGTTAATCCAAATATGTGTCTGGTTTTCCTTCTGTACTAGTTGGTCTGAAAAAAATCTATTATGCACATGTACAAACCTTATCTGTATACACTGGTCTTTGTCCTAGAACAATAATCTATCTTATTAGAGATGGTGTTTTTCAGTTCGAGAAGTGTTTCCTTAATATTTCGAATACAGACCCCTGTAGGTAAAATTTCAACCACCTGATGATGCACTTAGGCATCTTAATTACCTCTCCTGGATTGTGTGATGTGTCCCCAGGTCTGATGACGACAGGCAGAAAGCCAAGGAGGCTCCCCAAGACTACTCAGAAATTCACACTCATTTTCTATGAGAAAGAGCATGGATAATACTTGTTCCAATCTAAAGATCCAGTGTTCAGTCTTTTTAGGATGAACAGAGAAACAATAGTGCTATTTAGGGCTGAATATAGATAGGTTTTGTACTAGAAAGAAGTTAACAATTTTAATCACTGATGTAGATCTGAAGAGAAACATCTGTAGCTTCAAACTATAAAGACAATATTCAAGGAATTAAACTTTTCAGCAGAAGAGGGAAAAAGGTATTTGTGCATGTAATTTTTGAACTATGGCCCTCTGAGAAGAGTGCATGACAGAACTCAATGAACAAGTAAACAAGGACATCAGCAATCAACATTTTCAAGGATGTGCAATTTCTAAACATGATCCCACTCCTGCAGTCGTTACACAGCATAGATTTTGCTATTAATTAGTTTGAATGTGGGACAGTACTGCTGGGAGAAAGAAAGTGGCCTAAATAGCATGGTCCAAATTTTATCTGTAGCTATCTAAGAAATATGGATGTCTTTTATTAACCCTTGCCACCTCCACAGCTAGAAATAAATGCTGGAGCTGTCTTACTGCTAATGGATTTTTGGAGCTCGATTAACATGTAAGGTGGGAAGGGTGGGAGCATGCTGCAGAGAAGGAAGACAGCTGGTAGGAGAAGTTCCATGCCTCGTTCAGCTCAGAATGGCAGAATTAATCTTCAGACAAATATAAGAACATTTGCACACACGACGGAGAGCCTTAATTACTGAATGTCTGGAGAACAGGGCAGGGTTCTTCTCTCCAGGAGCACACTTTATTATTCTTATTCGATTCCAGTGAGTACAGTAAATCCCCCATTCAGCCTTCATCGTTTTTCTGGACTATGCATTTCGGGAGAGCCAACAGGACCTTCATTCTCTTTGTGCAATGGGGCTTCAGGCATGCAAAAATGGCCACTGTTGGTGGTCACCGTATGCCCATTCACCCCCTCCCCAGAATAGAGCAAGAATTTCAAAAACCTGGCGGGAGCTATTGCAAGTCACACAGCATTCAACTTGAGTTACACTGGAATAGTTGCCCACTGAGCACAGGGAGGAAGGGACATGGGAAAGCCCTCTTGGGATTATTTTCCTGTGTCGGGCTGCTGCTGTGGACATGATGAGAGGAAGGTGCAGGTTTAGGCAGCGAGCTACCTGAAGTGTCTCTGGGGAGAGGCGAGCTGCAGCCACTCGGACACGGCCGCGTACGCGATGTGCCACTCCGCGCTCTGTGCCCTGGCGCTGCTGCGGCTCCTGCCCGCGCCCAGCGACCGCAGCGCGGCTCCCGCCCCTCAGACCTGCAGGGACTCCCCGGCCGCGCACTGCCGCCCGCAGCAGAGTCCCGGCAGCGCCGCGGAGCCCTCCTGCAATCCTGCCCTTCGCCGAGGGCCAAACATCGAGGCCCCCGCCCGGGATCAGCCCGCCTGCCTGCACGGCGGGGGCACCGAGAGTGACGGGTCCCGGCCCAGTCCGGGCGCGCCGCTCCACGGCTTCAACAATCGTCATCACCGGAGAATCCAAACACACCCCCGGGACAGCCGGGGCCGGCGCGCTGCCGAGCGGCACGGCCCGGCCCCGTCCCCCCGATCGCCCCTCGCCGCGGGGCCCCTTGCCCAGCGCCGCCC
>VZRX01022119.1:0-19139 GCA_013398075.1 Notiomystis cincta | reverse complement strand
GATCCCACTGACCATTGACCCCATTGNGATCCCACTGACCATTGACCCCATTGCCCACTGACCCCACTGACCACTCATCCCACTGATCCCACTGACCATTGACCCCACTGCCCACTCATCCCACTGATCCCACTGACCATTGACCCCACTGACCCCCTCTGGGCTCAGATCCTGCCCCAAACTAGAGAGGTAAAGTTTTACGTAACTGTTTCAGTGCAGGTAGAATGATGCAGAAAAACCCATTAGTGCAGAACACAAACATCAGATTTTTAGGGGTCTTTGCAGTGCCCTTCAGGAACAGGGGACAGTGACCAAGAGATTGACTCCAAAATGTCAGAGAAAAATGAAACTGAGCCATTCTCAAACCTGATAACTGAGATATTCATAAACTGGTGTTTCTCATTATTTCAGTTCAAAAGAGCTTTTCCTTTTAAAATTTATTCCATCTTAATTAGGCAGTAATAGGCTTTAAAAAATAAACAAAAACACATTTTCAAGGGAAATCAGATTCTGTTGAGACTGAAAAGGGTTTCTTTTTGTTTCCAATTTTTAAAAGCAAACAAAAAAATTCTAAAACATGGAAATAATTATTTTCACTTTGCACAGAAAAAACACACCAGGTTTCTTTCCTTTCTCTGTGTCTTCATTCTTGATCCAATTAATGAACTGAAATTCCCACTGTTCACATGGCTCCATCCTCTCCACCTGCATGAGGTGCAGAGAACTTGGATGGAGAGGAAAGCACAGAGAGCACAGGAGGCCGTGGAGACAGGGCTGTAATGGGGGACCTGCACCCAGGATCTGTCACCTGGGGGTCCTCCGCTGCCTGGTCCCACACTGCTCACGGTGGGGATGGAGTCTCCAGTCCTGGAAATCTTGAAAACCCACAGATTTTTCCCTGAGGGTTTAGTGGTGACTGTGGTGCTGATGCTGGGCTGGTGGTTAGACTCAATGATCTCACTCCAGCCCTGGAAGTGTCCCTGGCCACACTGTGATGCCTTAAGATTTCAGCTTTATATTTTTCATCTATTTGTAATTCTGCAATTCATCTGTGAACAACTCTAAACTCCATACTCCATAGAGTGTTAGCTACTGCTTTCCCATTTTGGTCAGACACAACAATTCCTCTCCAGGACTGGGAATCAAGGACACCTGACTGTCCCAGGCCCTGAGAAATGTAAACAAAAGTGAGTTTGGGGGGAGCAAACTTGGGGTAAATGACTCCATTACCTGAAGCTGTAATTGGAACGTTAACCCCCAGATGGACCAAACTCATAAAAGGGTGAAAACCCATGACCAGTTGTCCATTTTTGGGTGTAGCCCTGGGTGGGCTTCATCTGCCCTGAATGTACCTGAAAGTCCTTCAATAAACAGAACCACTTTTTATTCCCTTAATTTTGTCTGGCCTCTGTTTTTAGGTAGCCCGATAAGGCATCAGTTGGATGGGGCTTGGAGCACCCTGGGACAGTGGAAGGTGTCCTTGCCCATGGCAGGGGTGACACTTGAATGGGCTTTGAGGTCCCTTCTAACCCAAATATCCTGGGATTGTGTGATTTTGAAGATCTTTTCCAGCCTGAACAATTCCCTGACTGCCCCAGCTGTCCCTCTCTGGGTGTGTTACAGGCTCTGAGCCTCTCTTTTCCAGCCACTGCAGCTTCCTCTGCCCCGTGCCCCAGACAGGGGCAGCCCTGAGGCAGTGCCCAATGTTTTCCATGGTCTGGTGCTCCCTGATGCTCCTGGATCTCCCTGGCAGTGGGAAATGTGCTGGCAGAGCTGCCTGGCACAGCTGGTGCCGGGGCTGGGAGCACCGAGCTGGAAGCGCAGCAGAATTCCTGGGATCCAGGGGCTGCAGCACTGGGAGACTCCGGGCAGGGAACAGAAGCTGCTGTGACAAAGACTCCAAAGCCTGGCTTGTTCCAGAGCAGAGGGAGCAGGATTTCTCCGAGGGACTGGGGGTCAAATTGAGGATGTCAAGAAAGCTCCTGCACTGTGGGAACACCTGTCAGGAGCTCATGGTGTCCAGGCCTGGGCTGTGCCACTCCTGGCAGATGCCAGAGGCCTTTTGGAGGGGGGGTGGGTTCCTCTGAAGAGTGTCTGTGCAGGGAGCTGAACTTGAGTTCAGCCTCATCCTAACCCAAAAATGGGAATTTTGATTTGCTGGAGCTCTGCAACTCAGCCCAGGATGCTGCCTGAGCTTGGATTTTGCCCTTATTGATCCCAGCTGGATTTATTTTATACAAAGGCTTTGATCAGGACACACAGTTCACAGCACCTGCTATGCCCTGACAGCATGAGCTGCAAGAGTTCTTAATTCCTTTTCCACTGCATGGATTCATTCCTCTGTTTGCTTTAAGATTTGAAATTAAGGTTTCTCTGACTAAATGCACTCAGCTGTACCCATCATCTGTCTTGATGCTGGGCATTTCTTGGGAAATTTCCCCCCAAGGTTTGGGATTTGATACTTAGGGGCTCAAACATCCCAACCCGAGAGCTTCCAAACAATTGCAGATAAAGCAATTTGTTAGTCCTGCAGCCCTCTGAGCACAAGAGAGATTTGGGAAAGAAAACAGCAAAAAGTCTCTTCTAGCAAAACTCAGGGTTAAATTCTTCCTTGCTGAGCTGCAGAGGT
Source organism: Notiomystis cincta (assembly GCA_013398075.1). Classification (NCBI taxonomy): domain Eukaryota; kingdom Metazoa; phylum Chordata; class Aves; order Passeriformes; family Notiomystidae; genus Notiomystis; species Notiomystis cincta. The sequence continues at coordinate 16,510 of VZRX01022119.1, read as the reverse complement.
GACATCAGAGGTATGAATTCTCTGTGGGACCTGCTTCTGTCTGTCCCTTTCAGGGTGGAACTCCCCCCCCTTTCCCTGCAGCTTTTCCTGTCAGGTTTGCTCCTGACCACTCCACTCCCCTGCAGGACCTTTAAATGCAGCCAGATATTCCAGGTGCTCCTGTAGGACACCTTCCCTCCCTCCCCACAGCTCCAGGACCATTCATTGTATGGCTGCATTGCAAAGCACATAAATTTAATTCAATTTGTCTGGAAATTATTCATAATCATACAAAAAATACCCTTCAGTGTGGGTATTTCCCTCTTTAGATTTATCCTTTTCCTTTGGAAGTAAATTGAAACAACTTTACGACTCCAGTCCATAGCAGGGAAATTTTATTGACTTTATAAGAACTTGTAATTCACTAGCTGAAGGTGTTTGATGGCACAAAAGCTGTGTCCCAGAGCCTGGGAATACACAAGTGCCTGCCTTTGCTTGTTTTCATCATTAGTTTTCAGTTGAGGAACTCAAGAAATCAGTTTTAATATTTTGTTCTTCCACCAAAGTGAAAACACTGGATTTTCTCATGGAATCAGCTGATATTTGCCTGTTTGGGGAAGTTCTTTCTATGGAACGTCTAAACCTGGATTGTTGTTTTTTTTACTGGAAATTAATTTATTCTAAAGGTCAGCATTTCCCAAGGAATATAAATGAAATAATCCAGTGGACTCAGTTATTTTCGTTTCTTCTGAAAGTAAGAGAATCTGATAGGAAATGCTTGACCCAAAATACTGAAAATGCCCTCTTGATAACCTGAACAACTTTCAATTCCCAGTTAAAAAGCTGACATTAATCTTTGCTTTTCTTCAACACCCACTGCTGACCACGTGTTCTTTCCTTCTATGCAAACCCTTCCATGTCTTCCTTACCCATTAAACATGAATTTTCCTTCAGAAAACAGAACAAGAAGTGCCTGTTTCAGTTCTGGCTTTGAGCTGGTTTTAAGCTCCAGAAGAGAGCTGGACCTGGGTAAATAATTTGCTAATCCTGATGTGAGAGTTGGAAATGGGAAAAAATCCACGCCTGGGATGAAACAACCTCATGAGGAGCAAATTCCTCAGTAGATGAATTTAAAGCTGAGGTTACAGATTGCAGTGATGGACTGGAGAGCAATTTGGGGTAACATTGCCCACATGTTACCAAGTGTCAAGGTGTGTCCAGGGCCAAGCTGGATGGGGCTTGGAGCACCCTGGGACAGTGGGAGATGTCCTGGGGTGGGACTGGATGGGCTTTAAGGTGCCTCCCAACCCAAACCATCCCAGGATTCCATGATTCTATGACAATATTTAAATTCATTAATGGGCAACATAAAACTTATGTACAACATAAAAATCCAAAGCCCATTTGGGCACACAGAAAGGTGGCTGTGGGACAGGAGAGTCTCTTCCCAAGGTGTCCCTGTTTCCTGTCAGTGCAGGGACAGGGGATGAGGAGGGAAAAAGCCAAGGCTGTGCTGGGCAGGGTTTGGAGGCTGAGGCACCTGTGTGGGCAGGGATGCAATGAACAGGCAGAGATACCTGGAAAACAAAGCCCAGGATGCCCCTGCAGTTCCCCCAGCTGGGGGACGTTCACTGCAGCTGTGCCCTTCACAACCCCCTGGGCCATCCTGGTCACCATCCACACCCCTCTCCAGCCCAGCCCCATCTGCTGACCCAGCTGTACATGTCTCCTCCCATCAGTTGGCTCTGGCTGCTCTTGCTGCTGCCCAGACTTTCCTCCTCAGAAATATCTACTGGAAGCACAGAAGAGAAGTCCTGAACAGAGAATGGAAGCAGTATTTATTTGAAATATTTGGGTTAGCTTGAAAAATGAACGTGCAGTGACTTTTCCATGACTCAGAGCCAGAGTGTGGAGCTGCAGCAGGACCTTACAGCATTTATGGAAGTGGCAGCACCTCCAGTCCTCGGTCTGGGGGTAGAAACCCTCAATTAACGTTCCTGCCCTCAGGCTCCAAAACCAACCTCACCCTCATTCCTCCTGATTCCCTCCTGCTCTCCCCTACCCCTGGCGGATTGCACAGGATGGTGAGGAGAGGAGGAATGGGATTTTTAGCTGCATAAATGGAAGGAAAAGAGGAGAAATCTTATGAAAAAAAGGAGTTCCCAGAAATGGGAATGCAGGAGGAAGCTGGATTCTCTCTGACAGAACTGGTGGAGGTGGAGCTGGAGGAGGACACTGTGGGTGAGGGTGAGGAAGGCTGGGAGAGGAGGAAGAATAGTGGGAAAATGGTCACTTCCAATGACCTCAGAAGCAGGAGGTGAGATCTCATGGGAAGCAGATCCAGGAAGGCAGAAACTACAGGGAAGTCTTGGCACGTTGCTTTGATAGCACCTGTGAACACAAACCATCCCACTTTCCAGGAGAATGGAAGGTTCCAGAACAGGCACCTCGACACAGTGGAATCTTCCCATTGATTTCTTGTTCCTTTACTGTGTCTGCAGAAAATGGGAACTGGGTTAGAGGGAAAAATCTGAACTCCAGGAATGGTCAATATGTGCAGGGACCTGCTCAGAATAGGCAGCACCAAATAACACCCAGGAAGGGAGAGAATTCCCAGGATAAATGGGATCAATAAACTCCAGGAGAGGCCATGGAAAACACTTCCCAGATGAGCCCCAGATGTTGTCTGAGAGGAAGACTTGGTGTGACTCCCACAGCAGCAGAGCCCAGCCCAAGAAGGGGTTAGAGAGACGCAATTTGTGTCAAAGCATCTGGAAATGACAGCAGGATGGGAACACCTGCAGTGACAGGAGGATGGGAACATCTGGAAGTGAGTGGGAACACCAGGAAATGTCTGGGAACCAGGAAATGTCTGGCAGTGACAGCAGTTAAGGCAATTACTGAGTTATACTTTAACCAACCTCAAATCACAGGGCAGAGTCTTCCAACACCTCAGGACAGAGATTCCCGGTACCAGGAGAAGCTGTGGCAGAGGAACAGCACTCCTGGCCAGGGCTTACTGCCCTGGCAGTGCTGGTTACAGCTATGGAAGTGCCAGATTAGCCAGCAATCCTCCAACCTCAGGCACTGCTTCCCAGCCTTCCAACCCCTGGGTCCTGGAGTTCATGGGACTCAACCAATCTGTGGAAAGTTCCTTGCATACATCCTTCCTGACTCTCCTTAGATGCAATTCCTGGTGTATATCAGGGCCTAATGAATTGAAAGAGATTTTTATGGAATCGTAGAATCTCAGAATGGTTTTGGTTGGGAAGGGACCTTAAAGCCCATCCAGTCAAGGACAGAGACACCTCCCACTATCCCAGGCTGCTCCAAGCCCCATCCAGCCTGGCCTTGAGCACTGCCAGGGATGGGGCACCCACAGCTTCTCCAGTCTTTTTGTGTTCTTCAAAGGAAAAATTCCCTTTTCCTGCCCCTGCTCCCCTGGACAATCTGCAATTGCAGCAGGATTCACTTTGGACATCAGGGAGACCTCTCCAGGCTTTGAGCTGTGGTCCCTGGGATGATCCCGACAAGTTTTCTCTCATTAGCACAGTAAATTGCTTTGCCCTGGTGCCTTTTGCAGACACAGAAGCTGCTCCAGGTGCAGCTTGGGGCTGTCAGGAGCTGGAAACTCACTTTGCTCTGGAGACACTCAGATCCACTGGAAACTGCTCCTGGGCCTTGTTTCCATCTATTTTTGTGCAAGTTAAGAGAGTCTGTTGTTTGCATAGTGGAGCAATTATGTTAATAACACTGCAGAGCTCGGCTTTATTTTCCTATTGATTTTAGTGACTTGGATCCGGCAGGAATTTCAGTGTCTGGATGACTAAAAAAGGCAAAATGTTTATAGGAGAACATAAACCTCCTTTCATGCACTCCATTTTACAAGTAGGTCAAAATGAGTTTTTAATAAGCATTAAAAGTGATGTATTCCCATCAATAGAAGTTGTCATGTCTCATCTAAGGAAAAGTGATTTTAAATGGCTCTTGTAATTAACTATTTATTTCTTATTAGTCAATTATTTACAGAGGTCTGCTATGGGGAGCTTTGGTGTGTGGGAGCCTGCCCAGTGCTCCTGACGGGGTTGGAGGGTGCTAGGGTCGTGCTGGGGCAGGAGAAGGACCCTGCATTCAGCTCATGCTCTTCCTTCCACGGAATCACAGGGTCACCGAGGTTGGAAAAGACCTCCAAGATCATCAAGTTCAACCCTTGTCCAAATCCCACCATTCCCACTAAATCATATCAAAAAGTACCACGTGCACACATTTTTTTAATACCTCCAGGGATGGGGATTCCACCCCTGCCCTGGGCAGCCCCTTCCAAGGCCTGACCACCCTTTCCAGGAGGAAATTTTCCCAGTATCCAGCCTGACCCTCCCCTGGCCCAGCCTGAGGCTGTTCCCTCTCCTCCTGTCCCTGTTCCCTGGGAGCAGAGCCCCATTTCCCCCCCAGCTGCCCCCTCCTGTCAGGGAGTTGTGCAGAGCCACAAGGTCCCCCCTGAGCCTCCTCTTCTCCAGGCTGAGCCCCTTTCCAGCTCCCTCAGCTGCTCCTGGGGCTCCAGCCCCTTCCCCAGCTCGTTCCCTTCCCTGGACACGCTCCAGCCCCTCCAGGTTCTTCTTCAGTCCTCCCAACCCTGACCCCGGGATTGAAGGTGAGGCCTCATCTTCTCTTTGGCAAAGGCAAACAAACAAACAAAGGCTTTGGTTAGGGTGGAAAATGTGGATTGTGGGCCTGGCCTGGCTGAGCTGCTGTGGGGTTTCCTTATTCCAGAAAGACCTAAAAGCGATGACACTTCCCAAATCTGCATCAGGTTCTCACTCTGGTCAGCCCAGAGCAGGTTCACATCCCTGGGTTTTATTCAGACCATCAGGTGGCTGCTGCCATCAATTTAACACCAGGTCTGGAAGGGATCTCAAGAGGTCTTTTAATCTCATCTGGTTTGCTCCCAATTCAGATTTATGGAAGCATTTAAGGATATTAATTGATATTTAGTCTTTTAAAAGATCTTAAAATTGAGACTGGGTGGTTGACTGCATTCTCAGGCAGGAGATGGTTTTAGCAGCAGTTCCCTCCTGACCTGCTGAGAACGAATCCCTGAGGAATCCAAACAGGAGGATCTGGAGCAGGCATTGACTTTCCAGCCCTGTCTCCACTGGGAATGGGAAGGAATTAGTTCTGTTGCCATCTCTCTGTGCTTTGTAGTCACAAAAGAGGCACAATAAACAGGAGGAGGATGGGGAGGATGGAAAGCTCCTTGGACAGGGGGTTTTGGCTGCTTCCAATTCTCCCATTCTCAGGACTCTTTGTTGTACTTTGAGCATTTGCTCTGACGGGCTCAACTGATTGACTTTTTGAAATGTTTCCACTGTCACGACAGAAACTCCTAACGAGGAATATCTTTGGGAGCCCGAGGGTTGGGGCATTCCCTAAGCTCAGGCCTTGGCTGGGATGGGGAATTCCATCCCAGGGCGAATCAGGGGGAAGGAAGGGGCTGAGCCACAGCTCCCCGGGATCAGGGGCAGGTCCAGCAGCAGGACAGCACCAGCAGTTCTCCCTGCTCTGGAATTCTTCATCCCACGCTGCCAGCAGGGGTGGGCAGGGAAGGCACTCAGGGAATAACAGAGTTCTTGAACCTGGAGTGCGTTGGCTGAGGTGTTCTCGCCATCAGCTCCTCTCCCACACCCCTGACTTGCCAGGAATCCTTGAAATTCCAATCTCGGAGTTCTGCTGAGGCTCTCTGAGCGAATTGCACCCTCTAGGGTTCGAGAGGAGCTGCAGGATGGGATCTCTGCAGCTGCTGCAGGGACAGAAGGAAAGCAGATGAAAGGAACCTGCCTGGAAACAAAAATGCTGGAAATGGAACAATTGGAGTTTAGGGCAGTTCTCTGGAGTTTCAAGGCAGAGGAGCTGCGGGTGCTGGGGCAAACTGGGAGGCAGTGCCACGGGTAACTGGGCACACCCTGCTCCCAGCAATAACTGAACTGAGGGAGTGTTTGTGTGCAGCATTCCCCGTCCTGCCCCTCCAGCCTCTCCTTGGGAATTTCCACCCCTCGGCATCCCCTTGGAAGCACCACCTCAGCCTTGGGTTCCACAGCATCTGATGCAAGCCCGAGCCTCTTCTGCGGAGAGCAGAGTCCCTTCTGGCCCCAACCCCTCATTCCCTGTCCCTCAGACACTGCAGTGGAGCAGGGAATGGATCTGCAGGTGCTGGGTGGGAGCTCAGGGCTGTCTTTGAGCAAGGGTTGGGGGTTAATCAGAGAATTCCCCACTGGAGCAGCTCCTGTCTCGCTGGCAGGAGGCTCTGAGCCCGAGGCAGGGTTGATGGGAACTGATCTGAGCGGAGCTGGCAGGGACCGACTCCCACTGGGACAAATCCCAGCCGTCCCCAGCGGCAGCCAGAGGGAAATGGGAAACAACGGCACTAAATGCACCGAGGTGACAGGGCTGAAGGGCCTGTGAGAGGGGCCAGACACAGAGAGACAGATCATGGAATCATGGAATGTCCCGAGCTGGAATGCACCCACAGGATCATCCCAAGCCCCCGGCCCTGCCCAGACACCCCAACATTCCCACCCTGTGCATCCCTGGCAGCGCTGTCCAAACACTCCTGGAGCTCTGGCAGCCTCGGGGCTGGGACCATTCCCTGCACCCTCGGAGGGAAGAACCTTTCCCTGAGATCCAGCCTAAACCTCCCCTGACGCAGCTCCAGCCATTCCCTTGGGAACTGCTGTCATGGGAATTCCCAGGTAAATCTCTGCAGAGGGCACTTGATCACAAGGTCCCCAGAATGAGCCCCAAACCTGGGAAAAGGAAGGCAGATAAATGCCAAGTTTATGCTTGGATGCACCAGGAGGGTCATTCCCTCAAATCCACAAGATCTCGCTCCTGCAGTTCCTTATCAAAATGCCACAGGAAAGCAAGGAAAGGGCTGTTCTTGCAGAGCTCTCCAAAGCAGCTTTAAAGCATCCCTGGGATGTTCCCAGCTTGGAAATGTCCCTTCAGAGGATGGATGGATGGATGGATGGATGGATGGATGGATGGATGGATGGATGGATAAAGGAAGAAGAATGGAAAACACACTCAGATACCTTTGCTCTGCTCAGCTGCTGAGCACACAGGAGCAGTGATTCATTTAAGAACTCCACACACGGTTCCTGGGAAAACTGAAGAGCAGTTCAGGGCTTGATTCTTTCCTCCCAACCTGGGCTAAATTATTCCCTGGATTGAAAGAAGACCCTCCCAGCTAAGTTTGTGAGATACAGGTTTAATGAGAGCACAAACCTCTCTCTCCTGCTGTGCAGAATTGCAGAGAGCTGATTAACATCCAGCACTAATCAGGGAAGGCTGCAGGGAACTGGCTGGAACTGGAAGTTTTATCCCCTGGAAGTGTTCACAAAACAAGCAGATGTAGGACCTTGTGATGTGATTTGGTGGGAATGGTGAGATTTGGTCAGAGGTTGGACTCGAACATCCTGGAGGTCTTTTCCAACCTAAATGCTGTGATTCCATGAACCCAGGAGTTGAATGGCAGTGCCCATGGACCTTCCACAACACCTGTGCTGCTCAGCAGCAGCAGGAGAGGCACTGCCAGGGCTGCATTTCAGGGATATTCATTTCCCCCCCCCTCCACTTTTCTCTGTGCTGTCTCCTCTGTGCCACCTGTGCATCCAATTGGCCAATTCCAGGTGCAGATGCCTGCAGGAGGGAGGCTGACTGAATTCCTGCAGCTGCAGGAATCAGTGCTGGAGCAGGGGGTGGAGCCCTTGGACTGCTGCAGGTGTGGGAAGAGCTCTGTGCTGGCTCCCCGTGGCAGAGCAGAGGCTGAGCTCTCCCAGCTCAGCACACTGGGGGAGAAAGCTCCAATTCCAGCTCCCTCTGGCTGATAACAGAATCAGAGGATCAGGCAGCAGTGGAAACCAGGCCTGGCAGTTTTCCAACAGAATATTCCACACTGTAAATCCGATCTTTTCACACAATGAAGAGAGGCTGTTCTGTTGTAAACTGGGTGTTTTGGCAGGAGGAATGGAAAATGTCAGTTCTGTGGGCTTGGAGTTCAAAGGCAGCATTGTCCAGAGGGAACATGGAGAAGCAAATGAACCCTTTCTGATCATCTGGAGTCATCTCTTGGAATCATGGAATGGTTTGGGTTGAAAGGGACCTTACAGCCCCTCCAGTGCCACCCCTGCCATGGCAGGGACACCTCCCACTGTCCCAGGCTGCTCCAAACCCTGTCCAGCCTGGCCTTGGACACTGCCAGGGATCCAGGGGCAGCCACAGCTGCTCTGGGCACCCTGTGCCAGGGCCTGCCAGAGGTTCCTGTACCCAAATCTTCAGTACTGTCAGCTGTGTCTGTGCCAAGCCCCATTCACTGCTCTTTCACCAAACTTACACTAAAGCTGGGCAAATATTCTCCCTGCTCAGCTGCTTTTTGACATGAAATGGAGATGTTATTAAATTTCTGTCTGTTTGCCACAGTATTTAAAAATATGTATTTTTCATGTGAACACTGCACAACTTCCAACTATCCCTGGCTCAGTGCCTGGGTTTGTGTCATGTGTCTGCCCAACCACCCCACACTCCCGCCCTGCTGGCTCTTGCCCATCAATAACTGGGGCCAAGGACAATGCCAAGAAGGCAGGAGGGAAATGGCCTGAGCAGAAGTGCAGCCTGTGGCTGGCAAGTCATCCACTCCCCATTTCCTACTGTGGATAAGAAATCCCCTCAGGATCCAAGGAGCAAGAACAGCTTTGCTTTCAATACATTGAATTTTTCTGGTGAAGAAACGAAACAAACAAACAAACATCCAAACCAAAACCCCACCTCCTGCCCAAGGTGTGAAGGGCAGCAGTGAAGTGTAGGTGAGGTGAGTCAGGGCTGGCTCATCCTGGGCTTACTCACCCCAAAACTTAGCTGGATTTTTAGTGCTGCACAGAGAAATAGAGATGCTAAGCAGACCTTTGAATATGTCACTGTATCTTCTGTGGAAAGACTTCCATTAACTCTGTCACATCCTGGATCAGTGAACAATAACTCTGATGGATCTAGAGACTGGCGCTCCTGAGCTGCTACCCAAATAGCAATTACCCACTTAATTAAGATTCAAGTCAGGAAATTAAAAGGGAAACTTAGATGTGTGTTTGTGTGAAGGTTGGCAATTCTGTTTAAAACTGATTTTTGAATCACAGAAAGGAAACTGGATAAAATAGGACTGAAGTCACAGGGACAGGATAAGAGGAAACAGCCTCAAGCTGTGCCAGGAGAGGTTTGGGTTGGATTTAAGGAAAATTTCTCTGCAGAAAGAGTTGTCAGGCACTGGAAGAGGTGGCCTAAGACCTCTGACTGAGAATTCCATTATTTTAGCTTTCATTTCTGGCTGTGAGCTGGATCAGCCCCCAAAATACCAACACTGCAGTGGCACTCAGGGAAGTGTTGATTTGGAAACAGCAACCTGAAAATCCCTGTCTGTTTTGAGCAAAACACAAACCTACTTTCAAAGCAATGTCAGCTTTTGACAGACTGAAATTTCAAAATGTTTATTCAGAAGCTTCAGTTTGGAGTCTCCTTAAAGGAATGCCCGTTTTGACAAGATCTGTGTTCTGTCATGTAAACTTGTCAGCAGATTCCCATGGGATCTCCTGTTTTCCCCAGGGTGTTCCCAGCTCTGCAGCTCTCCATGGACAGCATCACTCACAGCACAAGCTCACAAAAGGATTTGGAAAGGCTCTGGCTCCTTCTTTGTCCTGGACAGAGCCAGGATTTGGGATGTAGCCACAGAAAATCCAGATTTGATGAATTTGCAAGCCATTCAAAGAGCAGGAAGTCAAAGGGAAAATGGGATTGGGTGGTAAAAGAGGCAGCTGCAAGTTCCATGTTCTGGCCTTGGATGTGTTTCTGTGGAAGCTGACACTTGGGGGGGTTTGCTTCTGCCTCAGCTCCCAACTCTGCCCCCAGTCCAGACTATTTTTGTTCTCCTCCGTCTGCTGAAGATAGCGGAATGGTCCCTGCCTGTGGGGGGGTTGGAACTGGATGATTTTAAGGTCCTTTCCAACCCAAAGCATTCCAGGATTCTGGGATTGGATGATTTACTGACCTATGGTGAAGTTTTCTGGAGATCCAGATCCTCCTTCATGGGATATTTACTCAGTCTGAGCACCAAAATTCCAGGCTGCTCAGGGAGTGAACTCAGGCTCAATTTAGGGCTAATAACTGTGTTGGGATTGGGGCTTTCCACAGGATTTCCAGATGAAATCAGTCACAGAATCATGGAATAGTCTGAGCTGGAAAGGACATCAAAGCCCACCCAGTGCCACCCCTGCCATGTCAGGGACACCTTCCCCTATCCCAGGCTGCTCCAAACCCCGTCCAGCCTGGCCTTGGGCACTGCCAGGGATCCAGGGGCAGCCACAGCTGCTCTGGGCACCCTGTGCCAGGGCCTGCCCACCCTGCCAGGGAACAATTCCTTCCCAATATCCATCTAACCCTGCCCTCCTTCAGCTTAGGGTCATTCCCTCTTGTCCTGTCCCTCCAGGGCTTTGTCCAAATTCTCTCTACAAAGCGCCCTTGTAGGCCCCCAAATGCACCCACTCACTTCCAAAAATTTTTTCACCCTTAGATTTTACTTCCAATCTTTATTTCCTTTTATTTTTCAAAAGTTTCTTGCTTTTCTCACTGCAAATCCACAATAAACCCTGGACATTTTTCTTTTCCCCTCAGTTTCCATCCCAGCTCCCCAACCCAAGACAATTTTCTGTTTCCACAACCTGAGGGTATTTTTCTCATGACCTTCCTCACCTGTGTTCAATGAGAGGCGCAGAAATGTTGCTTTCAGGTGAGACAGCACCACCTTGTATTTTCTCAGCAATCAACTCGTGCTGATGTGTTTTACCCAAATCTCCCACTAGATGGTAGGAGGGGATTGGAAAGGGAATTCACTCCAAAACACAAATACAATTCAGTCAAAAAAACCCCCTCCACCAACCCCCAGGCTCTAAAATATTGGAATAACAGCCAAGGATGGCAGAAATAAGAGGTGGTGCTTGCCAGTGAAGGTCAGGACAGGGATTGGTCCTGTGCCGTGGCCACCAAAGGTGCCACAGGGAGGGCATTGGATGTACTCCAGGAATTTCCAGAGGGTGTCTCAGTTAAACAGGGAGGTTTTCCCTCAGTTTCAACTCTCTTGGAAAATCAAACATCTGCTCTGTAAATTCTCCTACAAAGCCAGGCTGGGAGAGCTGGGGGTGTTCACCTGGGGGGGAGAAGCTCCAGAGACACCTCAGAGCCCCTTCCAGTGCTCCAGGAGAGCTGGAGAGGGACTGGGGACAAGGGATGGAGGGGCAGGACAAGGGGTTAATCCCACTGGGGACAGATCCAGAAAAGAAGGAAAGAAAAAATAAGTGATCTGAAAAAAGAGGAAGAGAAAATTCTCCCTCTGAGTAGCTGTAGAAAGGTGTGGGAGCATCAATCAGCCCCAGCTCCTCTCACTCCTTCCTTTTTCCCTCAAGAAAGGAGAAGAAAGTGGAAACACATGAGCTGGGGGCGGGGATGGTTCAAAGGAAAGCAAATGAAGAAAGGAGAAGGAGTGGCATTTTAAAATGAAGTGTTTGATTGTGAAATACTCAAAGAGCAGAGAGAAACCTGAAGTGAGAGAATTCAGTTTCTTCCCACCGAACACATTCCCAGCACTGCTGTCCAGGGCAGGGAGAACTCCTTGTGCCACAGCCCCAGCACAGCCACAGCATGTCCTGTGTCACACCCAGTGCCACATCCCCAGGCCATCCCAGAGCCCGACTGGTACAAATCGTTTGTGGAGTCAGGAATTTGTCACATCCCCGCGGGGCCTCGGGGCCATCGGTGACAGAGCTGCTCCGAGTCTGCGGCTCATCTGACTCCTGCCGGATCCCTCCCTGGCTGCAGAGCTGGAGAGGCCCCAGCTGTGTTTGTCCCACGAGCTGGTCCCTCCACACGGGGGGACCATGGAGGAAAGCCCTGGATCATCTTCCCCCTTCCCTGACCTCTGCAGAGCCCTTGGATGCGGCAGTGCCGGGCTGGGCTCCCGCAGGATGCCAGAAGGGTGCTGGGCTCTTCCCTCCTGGCACAGAGGTGACGCTGACAGAGCCTTTCATTACCCCACACCCTCCTCATCCTCCCTGAAAGCCTCCCCTGGAGGAGGGAAAGCACCTGTTCACGGGAAATTCAGGAAAGTGCCTTGGGAACCTGGACTCTGTCATAGAGGGAATGGCTGGAGCTGTGCCAGGGAAATTTGGGATGGATCTCAGGGAAAGGTTCTTCCCCCCAGAGGGTGCTGGGCACTGCCCAGGCTCCCCAGGGAATGGTCCCAGCCCCGAGGCTGCCAGAGCTCCAGGAGGGTTTGGACAGCGCTGCCAGGGATGCCCAGGGTGGGATTGTTGGGGTGTCTGGGCAGGGCCAAGAGTTGGGATAATCCTGGGGGTCCTTTCCAACCCAGGATATTCTGTGATCCTGAGCTGAGGGGTGGTGTTACTAAAAATCAATAAAAACAAAACTCCTTAACACCACTGCAGCACTAAGAAGCAGAAATCCTTTATTCAGCCGGATGCACAAGGGGATATCGTCTCCAAAATATCCTGACTGCTGAGTACAGAGAAAGCTCCTGTTTTATATTATATTTTACCTACATATCCATTGATTTTCCTGGAATAAACATCCATATGATAATCATTTCCCCAAAATCATTTCCATATTTTTCCTCTGCACAGGCGCTCTGCAGTCCTGGGCTCTCTTTATGGTCCCTGATGATTGGTGACCCCAAAGTCACACTTGGCCCCCTGGTGCACTGGTTAAACTGGGCACAGCTGGGCTGGGTTTTGATTTCCAGTCTTTTTCCTCCAGCATGGGCATTGTGGATTCCATGGGCCAGTGAGTTTGAAGAATGAGCATTGTGTGAACCCACCGAGGGCAAACAATTCCTCATCTGGCACTGGTGGGGCCATGAGTCCCTTCCCCTGCAGGGTCAGAGCTCCCAACAGGCATAGAATCCAGAACCTTTGGGAATTTTCTCCAGGAAAATGCCCACTTGGCTGAGCCATCAACTCCTGTCTGCCTGAGCCAGGTAAATAAAGTCAGTGATTGCTTTATCTCTCCCAGAGAGGTCTCTCCAAAAGCCCCGGTGGAAACCTCCCTTCATTGTTGCTGCAGGAGAGGAGGGAGCTCTGCTCCCCAGGGCTGTAGCAACATCAATCAGCAGAGGTGCTAGGGGGGAAAAAGCCCAAAAAAGAGAATTTGTTCAGTGCTTCAGAGCGGGCCAGAACTGCACGGTGCCAATCCTCCTCTGTCTGGTGGCTTTTCTGTCTGGCTGGGGTTGTCTCCCTTTGATCCTCTGTGAGAGTTATTATGAAACGCGAATTTGGGAGAGAGAGCTGGCACTGCTTCCCTCGGAAGCTGCCTAGGGAGGTCACAGAGCCAGGATTAGACACATTCCCTGCAGGAGCAGGCATGGCTTAAACACAGGTTTTTCATAGCTCTTAACATTCCTGTGGCTTTGAGACACTGATATCGTTGTCTCACAAAAAAAAAAAAAAAAAAAAAAAAAAAAAAAAAAAAAAGCAAAAAGAAGGGAATGAAAAATCCATCTCTACCAAAGACACTCAGTGCCTGTCTCTATGTTAAAATTCATTCCAATTAAGTTGATTTAAATATTAAATAAAATGCTACAGGACAGTATTTTCAGGCTTGGATGATTGACATCCAACTCAAGACTATGTCCGGACAATTAATAATACATCCACTTAAATTTGGCGTTTGAGCCCTAATTCCCTCTCTTCTCTCTCCTTTTTCTCCACAAAATTAATGGAAAATTGTGACAATTTTTGTTACTTTTGTGCACTTTGTTGTCATGTTTCCTCACTGGTGGCAGCAGTACTCACCTTGAGGCTGCTTGGACTCAGGACAGGTAAAACACCTCACAAGAGTCCCCAAACCTGCAAGACCCAACTAAAACTGTCAAAGTGTCCTTGATTCCTGGAGGGAAGGAATCAATGGACACATTTCTCAGATAAAAGGTGTTATTTACACCCTGCTTTTATGAGGCTTCTCTGAGCTTAAAATTCATGGAAAAAGTTTTGATCAGTCCTTCACAGTTACAATTTTATTATTGTTATCAATCTTTTAACATGGAAAGGGTGCTTGCTTCATTGCTTTTCCACTCCATATCTTTTAATTCCAGGATTCAGGGGGACTCTCCCCTTCCCCACATTTCCAAATGCCAGTGAAGACAACAGGAAATATAAACCCTCCAAAGAGCAAGGAATCAGACTGGAGCCTGAAATGTGTTTTTAAAGATCCCCTGAGCCCTTGGGATTCTGTGTGTTTATGTTTGGTTCTTAAACCAAACCACAACAACCCCCAGACATCATTTAGTCTCTCACCAGGTACTTATCTCGTTTTCCTCTGAATTCTCCCAGTGTGTTTTCACTCCTCAGGATCAGTAATTGCCCTTTAGAGCCCAGAACAGCTTTTGCACCTCTCTCCTCCTGCCATTCGCGATGCTCAGCTGGGCAGGAGCTGAAATCAATGAGATCCATTTGTGGCTCGGGCTGGGAGCCCAGGGCAGGGCAGTGCCTGGTGTCTTTGTCACCAGGGTGAGGAGCAGACACCCAACAGAGCACTCCTAGATGGAGGATTCTAGGGAGCAGAGAACAGGCAAATAAAGGTGTATCCCAGAGCAGGAGAGCCAACATTATCCATCATTGCTGACATGAACATCCCTTATCTCCGGGGTGGGAGCCCTGCCAGCAAGCCAGCAGCTCTGGGGCCTGGAACAGCACCTGAGGATTGATGGGAACTGGGGAGGAAACATCCTATCTGAGTAGAGAGTGCTGTGCCAGCCTGGAAAATGGCTTGGGAATGAGAGGAGTGGGATCTCGGTGCAGAGGGGATTGATTGGAGACTCCAGGCCCTGAACTGCCCAGAGCCTGGAGCTCCTGGGAAAGACTGAATCCACAGGCAAGGACTTACAGTCTGCTCCTCTGGGGGGTGGGTGTGATCCCTCAGGATGCCCCAGGCATTCAAACCCAGCGGGAGCACAGCCCAGACAGGGACACAGGACATGGAGGGACAGGGGTGCAGAGGTGGCTCTGGGAAGGCACAGAGGGCACAGACAGGGTGGGATTTATCCTCACACTGGTCTATCCATGGCTGTCTATCCATGCCAAGGTCTGCATCCCCTGCACAAGCCCTGGAGAAGCCATGGGAGGCTCAGCCCCAAGCACAACTGGATTTGGGGCCTGGCAGGGGCTGATGCTGTCCCAGGGACAGGAGGGCACATGGGGATGTTTAGCCCTGCAGCTGGTGAATTTTCTGAGAATGGTCTGAGAATTGTCTGAGAATTGTGTGGTGAGGGCTGGGAGGGTTTGTGTGAGTGGAAAAGAGGGAATATGCCTCTTCCCGGGGACCTGTAGGGGTTTGTGACAGTCCCGAGGGAAGGTGGCACTGAATGCAAGGGGAGCTGACAGAGAGAGGGATTCAGCCAGCACTGATTGTCTGGATTTGTTTGAAAGCTGAAGGAAACAGGCATGACTTTGTTCTTCTCCTGGGATCCGGATTGAAATGTGGGAAGCAAATCAGGCTTTGGAGCTCCCTGTCTGTTTGAGACACTGCAGGTAATGAGCTCAGACAGGAACACTGCCAGTTCTGGACCACCACACTGATGAGTGAAGAATCCCATTGAACCAGCTCTGAGGACACTCCTTGAACTTGATTTTGTCATGAGTGATTTGACATTTTTTCCCTAAGTAGATGAATAAACACATCAAATATATCACACATTTTAACAGTGATCTTAGAATCAGAGAATCACAGACTGGTTTGGGTTGGGAGGGACCTTAAAGCCCATCCAGCGCCAGCCCTGCCATGGGCAGGGACACCTCTCACTGTCCCAGGTGAGTTCATCTGTTGTTTAAACCTGGCTGTGCACCCATAGGCCTGCATTAAATTAAATGTAAGCAACAGTGAGGGAGGGTCATTTATCAGCATGAAAAATTGAACTGAAACATTTCAGTCCAGCAGGCCAAAACTGCATTTCACAAATGAGTCAAACAATTCTGCACTGGGATGATGGATCTGCCTGGGCAAAGCTTCAAGGATGGCAAAGGGGTCTCTTTTGTCTTCCCAGACTGTTCTGGAACTTGTGGAACATCTGGAACATGAGCCCGGAGAAGGCTCCATGGAGACCTCAGAGCCCCTTTCAGTGCCCAAAGAGACTCCAGGAGAGCTGGAGAGGGACTGGGACAAGGGATGGAGGGACAGGACACAGGGAATGGCTTCCACTGCCAGAGGGCAGGGATGGATGGGATATTGGGAAGGAATTGTTCCCTGGGAGGGTGGGGAGGCCCTGGCACAGGATGCCCAGATTTGCTGTAGCTGCCCCTGGATCCCTGGCAGTGTCCAAGGCCAGGTTGGACGGGGCTTGGAGCAGCCTGGGACAGTGGGAGGTGTCCCTGCCCATGGCAGGGATGGCACTGGATGCGTTTAACGTCCCTTCCAAGCCAAACTATCC
>VZRX01022118.1:45259-68821 GCA_013398075.1 Notiomystis cincta | reverse complement strand
GCAGGGAAGCAGCAAAAACTTCAAGGGATCGCCAGCGAAACGGCCTTTTATTTTTTTCTTCTCCCCCTTTCTGAAGCCGAACCTTGGAGAAAACAATACCCAACCCTTCTGCCAGCAGTGTAGGGGGGAAAAAAATTACCTTTAGGAATCCTGAGGAGCGACCCGAGCAGGGAGCGAGCTCTCGTCTTCAATAAGCAGCAGCAGCACGCGAGTGGACGGGCGCCTTCCCACTGCACTGCCAGCGCACCAACCCTCCCGTACCTGGGAGCAAGAGGCATTTGGGATGTGAACAGTGGGCGATGCATTGTTTCTGAACCATAAAACTGATTTATTTCATTGGTAAATCTCTGTGAGCTGCAGCACCGCGGCCTTGGGGGCAACGGGCCTGCGGCCGCCCCTGCGCCGGGCAGCGAAGCCCGGCTGCCTCCGCAGCGGGACCACGACCTCCAGCTCTCTCCAGAAGGATTACAGCAGCGGGAGAAGGAAATATAACCCCCAAAAGGCCTTTTTCTCAGTCAGCTCCAGGAACAGGATGGCTGTGGCGTGGGGACCAAAGCAGGAGTAAACAGCCGCGGTTTGTAAACAGCCCCAGCTGAGGACGCGGAGGAAAAGCTCCGGGTTAGAACAAGCCCAGCGTGCTCACCGTGGCTCTGAACATGCAGGGCTCTGAGAGGCAAAGCTCTTAAAGGCAGCCTTGGTTTGGAGGAGGGACAGAAGGCGTTTCACTGAAATTAGCCCGTTTTAGAGCCCTTTGGCTGCTCTGTAAATACAACCACAGCGAGGGCTGGGTTATGTCTTATTTTAAAACAAATTAGGTTGAGACAAAAGAGATGCAATGAAAGACGAAATCAAGCAAGTTTATAAACAGAAGCACTTCAAAGGCTGCTGGAAAGCTGGAGAAAATAGGAGAATTTCGTTTAAAGAAAAGAAAATCTCTGCTGGTTATTGCCCATCGATTTCAGTGTTCCTGCGAGCAAAAGGAAACTCTTTTGTGCCACCTAATGTTAAATACAGATCACTGTTGTCTTCTTTGCTGCCCATCATCCATGGTGAGCGTGGGGAGGCCTCGGGGTGCTGAGCCCACCGGGGTGGAGCTGAGCACCCCAAAGTCCCACCAAACCAAGGGCAGGGAGAGAAACTTCAGCTTCACAGTTACCTTCTGAATTTAGGGATTTTTTTTAAAAAAAAGAACTCAGGAGGCGGTGGAGAGAAGCACGGGGTAGAATCATAAGAATGAGAGACTCCAAATTTGGTCTTTGTTATAAAAAAGTAGCTGCAGAACAAGCACATCCAGGGTTTATATAAGCTGCCCACCACCAAGCTCCATCTCAGCAGCCTCTGGGCTTGGGGGAGCTTCTCCCTCCGCTCTCCTCAAGAACCCAAGTGGCCTGGCCTTTGCACACCCGTATCTCCCAGCTGGAAGAATTTTGGTGTGTACTTAGCAACCACTCACATTAATTTAGTGTGTAAATATCCCACACAATCCTTTAAAGAAAGGGCTGAAAGCAAGCGTTGCTCGGAAAACGATAAATTGCACCGTTTTTGTGATTTTAATGGCGAGTGTTAAACATCTCTAGCAATTTTTGAGGCTAAATCTTCCATGCTTTTCATATTATACTAAAAAAAAAGAACCAGAGGCTTCCTTTGGGTTAAATTTTAAATATTTGTAAGCTGTGCTGTTTAAAGATGGCCAGGACATGGGAGAGGGTTCTCTTGAAAGTAAAAAATTGCTAGAAGTAAGCAGAGGTGGCATTTCACTTTCTGCTGGTCATTATAGATCATACAAAATACAGACCAGTCAATCCATACCTAGACTACATTTGACCAAGATGGTTTTAAAATCTCTCAAATTCAAGTATTTTGAGTTTCTCTTCCTGTATTTTTGGGTATTGATTCCCTAGGTTCCGGCAGAACAGACGAGAGCAACCTGGTCCTCTTGGGCTGCATCCATGTACCAAAACCAGCAGTGATTTGAGGGCAGATCCACATGTGGATGGAGGCACATTGAAAACCTCAGTCCTTCCCTCAGGAGCACGTGGGGCTGGATGCCATGATCCCAAAACCCAGACAAAATTCATTGCTTTACTCACCAAAGCAGTGCCCCTGTAATCCAGTGAGCTCACCATGCAAATGGAGTTATTGATTAGTCTTTGCACAACTGAATTCCAAGGTTCCGTCCTGGAAAAAATAAATATGTAATATTTCAGGCAGGTGACCAATCCTGCTCAATATTGCCCCAAAATACCCACAGACATCAGGGCCTACATTTGTACTCACTTTCCCCCTTTTTCAGCATCCTGTAACCAATAGACTGGAAAGGCTCCACAGCAATTACATATTTAGGATATGTGATAGCTGCAGTTAAGATCTTTATGACTGATTGCAGGATAAAATTTACTTCAAATGTGCAAGAGCCCATTTTTAAACCTCAGTCTTTCAGCTGCTTTGCATTAGAGATATTCCAAAGAATCAAAAGCAATTAGAGTGTACAAAGTCTAAATGGTAAATAATTTCCAAATCAAAACCTTTATTAAAGCAATGAGCATCTATTTTTGTTAACACTGTAAGAGATAGAAGGGGCCAAAGTAAAGAACTTTTGGTTTAATGTCAAGCAAAGAAATCCAGACTTGTATGCTGAAGAGCAGGACAGGAAATCTCACCCCAGGTGGGTTTTGGGTTGAGTTTAAAAGACTTGGGAAAGCAGGACAAGCAGAAGGATTTAAACCTCCCATTTTCCGTGGTGGGGATGAGAGTAGGGATGGTTTGCACACGCCTGGGATGGGATCTGTAGGAGGATCCGTGGCTCCCCATTCCCAGCGAGCGCCTCGGCGGCTTGCAAATATTTGTAGAATCACGTCCTTAATTAGAGCGGTAAAACAGTATTAAATCTGGGACTGGCAGAGGCAGAGGGGAGCGAGGGAGAGCTGTCACTGGTGAGAGCCTGTCAACAAGAACTTAAAGAGCCAATGGTAAATCTCATTTCTGGGAGCTCCGGGCTTGCGGAGCCATCGGCCGGCGGCTCCGGGCTCGGCGGCTCCTGATCGATGTTCTGCTGGCACAGGGCACCGTGCCGAGGAGCTGGGGGCTGCTAAAGTACCCCTGAAAATGGGGATATTTCAAACAGGGACTGAGAAGAGTTGGGCAGCAGCTCTCCTCACCCTTGGTGTTATTCAGACACCCAAAATTCTGCTCCATTATTCCGTCACTGGATTTTATTTTTTTTTAAACGATGCCAGTCCTTGTCTTCTGTGCCTCGAGTACAAATAATATTTACCCAGCGTAGAAGCACCATTTCTGAACCCAAGTTGTTTTCCTTTTTGGCTGAAGCATGAAGTTTTGTTTTGCATATTCATCTTCAGGCTTCGGGAAGGAAAAATCAAATCAAATCAAATCAGCCCAGAGATCTCACTCACCAAAAATGGCTGGGGGAGATGAGAGTGTCTGAGCTCCCCTGCCATCACTGGAGGGCAACTGGAGGTAACACGAGCTGCTCCCCATCCAGGGCTTGTACTTCTGTCCAGATTATGGGATTAGTCTCTGTTACATCTATCTACAGTTGGGAACTTGTGATCCAGTTAAAGCAGCTTGAAAGGCGCCCAGCAGGTGCTGGGGTCCGACTCCGCGGCACAAATTCTGTGAGTTACGGGGGCAAAGCAGGGCTGGCCTTGTGCCGGGCTTCCCAAGGCTCCACAGGCTGGGGGAGACAGGGAAAAAATCAAAATCCTGCCAGGAAGCACTCCCAGACAGGGGAAATCAGCCACAGCCGCTTTTTTTTCCAGCCTAAATCTTGAAATGGAGTTGCTAGTGCTTAAATACAAACACTGTCAGTGAGTTTATGATTCTTTGCTGCTCCACACACATCAAACGGACACAGGGGATCTCCTACACCTCAGAAATGCTAATTCAGCTCTGGAATTCTGAGTTTGCAGAAACTGTCCTGTAAATGTCACGGGGGATTACCAAATCTACAAAGATTATAGCTCTGCATACGTTCAGACTATTGATTTAAAACTTTATTATCTTTGATATAAATTCTTCACAATGGAAACAACTCAGCAGTGGGAATTCTGTCCACGTCAAGCTTTTGCAGGGTTGAATCCTTCTGTACAATCCTGCTTTTCACTAGAGCAGGCACATCTCTGTAGGTGATGCTACACAAACCCAACACAGCACCTCGTATACACAAAATCCTGCCCTGCTCAGCCCAAACTTCTCCCAGCTGCAGCAGAGAGAGGATGCAACACACTCCCAGTTATTCAGCCATGAGAAGTTTTTAATGGAAAATGTAATGGTGTGGGGTTTACTCTCGTATGTTCTTCATAGTGTAGTAAAGCTGTAGTAGAGCCTCAGAAAATCTGCCTTTGTAACAGGATCTCTGCAGAAATGAATACATGGGGATGTGGCTGGCAGTGGTTTGCTCAGAAAAATATGCAGTTGCATAGTAAGATATTTATAACAGGATTAGATTTCAAGTACAAGGCCCAAGTTCAAAGATTTTTCAGGATGGTGCACGAGAAAATGACAAACTCTGATTTTTTTTTGAGTTTACAGTTCTCTGTGGTGGAGAACCTTTGCGGTTAAGCATCACTTGGAGCTGTCTCAGTGGACCTGGGAACATCGTGGCCCCTTCCCAGCCATGCCAGGATGGGATGCAGATGAGCACAACAGATGCTGGGAATGGTCCTGGCTCCCCTCCCTGTGATCTGCTCTGCTGTCTCTGTCTCCATGGTTGGTCATTCAAGGCACAGCAACCTGCACATCTCACAGCCACGTTGGCTCTCAAGCCTCTGTGCAGGACTTCTCCTTCAGGGAACAAGCCCTGTGGAATCTCTCTGAACACCCCTCCCTGGACAGAAACAGTGCTGCAGCAATTCCAGCCCAGTTCAGGGAGAAAGAGCATCCCCTGCAGATTTCCATCCAAAATCCAGGTTAAAAACTAAACTCTGCCTTGTTACAGGACCTCCATCCTAAATCTGGGTTAAAAACTAAACTCTGCCTTGCTTTATGCCCATTTCCTGTGCTGCACACTAGTTTAGATGATCTCCAAGTGCCAAACTCACTGTGAACATCTCCTGTTCTGTATCATTCTTCAGGCTTGACTATAAAATACTTTTGCTGGTTTGTCCAATATAAAGCACGTCGAGTGGCAGAATACCAAACAATTCTTTTAGCAGAAAAGTCTTGAGGTTTTTTTCCCCTATTTTCTGCAGAAAACACATCCACCTCTCATCCTGAGTTGTTGCTACTTCTTGTGGGCACAGAGTGCTGAAAGGGATGAGCTCAGCGCATGCCTGTTTCCATCCCCATCACCACGACTGTCTTCCCAAGGGATTTATTCCATGCCATTTCTTCCTCTTGCCCCAGCCTAAGCCAGGAAAACACTCTGTGGGAATTGTAACGCCTCATATATTCCAAGGGAGAGGATAATAAACTGGGCTGCTGTGACCTTTTGGGGATTGGTGCTGTTTGATCCTCGTGCCCACAGTGGTGACCTGGGGGACACCAGGCAGCAGGGCCAGCCCAGCTACAGCCCAGTGAAAAGGTTAAAGTCAGTGTTTATGGGTCTGTTAAATGTTTATGGTCTTTCACAGGCCATACCAGGCATTAAAATGATGGCACCTCGTTCCCACAACAAACACTGGAATGAGAAGGGAAAATGGCAGAGCGGAGGCTGGTTTGAGGTGCAGTGCTTGCAGAGAGGGCACAAACCCAGCACGATATTCACCCACTCCTGTGGAGCAGCCACAGGGGAAGAGGTGACACCACGAGCCTGAACCGTGCCCAGAAGGACATCACAGCTCACCCAGCCAAAGGCACCAGCAGCCTGCCACCCCCAGCACTGCCCAGCTGCACAAATGGGGAAGCCCAGACAGAGATCAGACGTGTCCATCATCAGTGCCCAGAGGTTTTGAGCTGAAATGCACCAAGTGAACCGTTCTGGAGGCTGCCAGAGCAGAGCTGTGCTGCTGGGACACCACTCCTGCTCCAGGGCTGCTCAGCCCACCACGAGCGCCTCTCTTGGCTCTCACACCTCACACCGGGCACTTAAACACTACAGGTTTTTTCTTTTTTATCTGTTCTAGACACATCCCATCTTAATTTCACGGCTTGTCCTACGATGCCCAAGGTGCATTAATGAGTGCCCATGAACAGGGACAGTTTACAAACACCCAGAGAGCCTCAGAGGTCCCATCCCACCAATGTAAAACCTCTGGTTGTCACCACAAATCGCTGGATTTACACTGAATTTTCCTGGCAAGAAAAGAAACTTCCTCTCAACTCCAAAGGATGAAGAAATTCAGGCTGGAAACAAAACCTCCCAAATCAGCAGCAGCCCGGGGCTCCTGTGAGTTGCTTGAAGTCTGAGCTTGAGGCGATTCCTGTTGAAGACGAGCTGTGAAAATAAAATATGCAAAATCATTAAGTGTATTATTTCCTACTATTAACCCAAACAAATTACTCTGGAAAATTACTCTGTTTTTTCAAAATCATATCTGATCTAATAGTTGGTAATGAAAATAACAGGTCATTAAAATAGCAGTTATTGCAAGTGTATGAAAAGTAAAGCCAAGACATCAAAAATAATGATGTCATTGATATTTATTTTATTTTCTGCTATACCACTAACATCCTTTTTTTATTTCTTTTGTAATAGAGTATTAAAAAATAAATATATGTACATAAAATGTTCTCAGTTGCAAAGAATTAAGAACATAGGGTAGGCCCCAAGCCAGGATTAGTATCACATAAATAGAAATACATGATTTAATGTTAACTCATATGTGGTTCCCTGCAGGGGCTGAGATACCTGGATACAGGAGAAGAGAACAGGAAGAATTGGCTGACAGGTCAGAAAAGGTGCATGGTTAAATCAATTATCCCAAACTTTACATCCCAAGTGCTTTATGGAAACCAAAAACACTTAGAAAAAGCAAGAAAAGAAAATTTAAAGAGAAAGTTCCACCAGGTTTCACAGGAATTTTAAAAAGGAATTCAATGCCCTTGCTTGGACTTTGTCCATCATTTACCTCTTGTGTTGAAATACATTGAATTCCCAAATAGGGCCAAGGTGTCCTCGGGGCAGCTCCTTGGGTGGCACCTCAGCCCTGCAGGGATGGGTTCCCATTGTCCTCCTGGGCCTGAGAAATTCCTCCTGTCCTGCAAAACCAGGGGAGGAGGGAAGGAGAACCAGAGAGACGGGAACAGGAGAGCGAAAAAGGGTCAACCAGGAGATGGGAGGGTTTCAGCCTCCCCTGTGCCCGGCTGGGTGTGCTTTGGCAGCATAGGGGAGGTAGAAATGAGAAAAACTGTAACAAAGGAGGAAGAAACATTAATTTAGGTGTGGGCTGAACCTTGGGGGGTGGTTTGGTGTGTAAGGGCAGCGCTGGGCTCAGACAGGAAATGTTTAGGGCTGCTACTGAGCTGCTGCAGGTCCAGAACGTGTGGTGCTAACAGAGCTCTTTGCACTCCAGAACCACCTGTGCAGTAAAATCATCACCAAAGATCCTTTCAGGAGTGACTACTCTTGCATTACTGAAAAGAGCCTTTACAAATTCAATTAATCTAAAAGAGTAAAATAAATCCCTCAAGTAGCATTTGTTTCATTCAGTTCCACGTGCTAAATATTTGGTCTGCATCCTAGAACATAAATTAATTAATTTTTTTTTTAATTTTGGGATGGGGGAGGTGGAATCTCTCTGAGCTCTTGCACAGAAAAACTCAGGCTGACTGTGTAATTTTTGAACATGAAAATAAGAATGCAGTGTGTCCCCACAGCAAACACTGGTGTGGATGAAGGCGATGAAGAGGGAGCAGGGAGCCAAGGAGGCAGCGCTGCCGAGCTCCTGGTTAGACAGGAAAAACTGTGGGCTTTTAACAGCACAGAACATCCATGGGATGTACCCAGGCAATACACTGTGGAACTCTCTGGTGCTCCAGCAGCAGCAGGAGGAGCCCCTGGCTGGATAATGAGGCACAGGCTGGGTGCTCTCCCAAGGAAGGCGACGTTCCGCACGCTCCGGCTGCCGAGCAGTCCCAGCCTCTCGGATTCCCCCTGTGCCTGCCTGGGGATGCAGGAGACAGGGAGCAACTGGGAAATCAGCAGAGCTGCAAGCTGAGCACGACAAATTGGTAAAAATTATTTAATGCTGGGAAGCTGATCTCGTCACCCCCTGGTAATTCTGTCAATTAAGTAGATGGAATTAATATTAATTATCAACGGCGAATTGTTTGTGAGTGTAATAATGAATGGAGGAAATAGGAAGAAACACAGCACATTTATGATGCAAAAGTGTTGGCTGTCTCTGAATATTTCCTCTGGAATCTCTTTTGGTTCCATTAAAAAGTACTTTCATAAATACATTTTCTTGGCGTTTGAGTTGCAAATCAGCCCGGACAGATCAGGAAGCGCCACAAACCAAATGTATACACTGAAATTCTCTCTGATCCAAGAAGTTACGTTCACTTTAAAAAAAAATAAATCAGAAAGCAACCCACAGAGATGCTCAGCAAGAGTAGTCATCCTTGAAAAAGAGGGAAGAGCAGCACTTGGAAATATTTTAACTGGAGAAGCAGTCATTGGAATATCGCTCCCAGTCTGTGCTGATGCCCATCAGTGCATTGCAATAACTTTCTTTTCATATCAGGGAAAAAAAAGAAGCCAGAAGGAAATGGTAAACCTATTCTATAAGCAAAAAACCCTGAATCCCTGAGACATCATTTATAATTAGTTTTCACTAATAATTTTGATTAATTCCTGCCACTTTGCTCTGCAACTTCAAGGTGCTGCTGGGGAACCTTCTCCTTTGCCATTAAAGCAGGAGAGACCTTGGTTATACACCACTGACAAGGGCATCAGCTTCTGCAGTGTTTGACAGCCAGATTTGCACAAAATAAATCCTTAGAGGAATATTTCCCTCCAGAACAACCTCCCTCCACCCCCAAAAGTTTCCCAAATACTCCCACTGGCAGATGGTGCAAACACAGGCAGGTCCACAGGCACGGGGATTGTTCACCACTGATCAAACTGGGGTTTTGAAACTTCTCACTAAAGACCAGAAATTAAAATCTTCCTCCTTGGGATCATTTTCCAGCTCTTCCTTACCTGAATGGGAAGGTGCCAGTGGTTTCTAGGTTAGGGAAGGGAATTCTAGGTAACTTATATGGGCTCTGGAAAATGCAAGACAAGGGAATAGGGGGCACAGGGATAGAAACAGCAATGGAAAAAGGAATACAAGCAGTGTTAGTTCTGTTTTTAGAGCTGTGTATAAAATGATGGATCCGTTCTGCTGCTTGAGGGACATAAATATTACTTATTAAGACAATCAGGATTTGTTCTTTGCAATTACTTTTTAATAGAAACATGAATCTCAGTTAAAGCCAGATTTATGCTTGCCCTGGCCCAACCCAGTGCCAGGATCTTTGATCCCAAATAATTTATGAGGTGAGGAAATCTCTCCTGCATGGGGTGTTCCTGCTTGAAATGGGCAATAGGTTCTTCCCAAAGGCCTTTGCATCTTTTGTGCATAAAATAATCTGCTGCTGAGATGCATTTATAGGTGCAACATCCAGTTAATACAAAAGCATTCAGCAATAAAACTTACAGGTTTAGGGCAGAAACTGAATTAAATCATTTCCAGTTTGAACAGTGAAACTGAAGCAGTGGGACCCCAACAGGAGGATTTGGGCAAACACTCCTCCAATGGGAAACACCCTTTGCCACCTTTAGTAGTGAAGAGTGGTGAAAGCCCAGAGGCAGAAACAGATTGCTGGGAAAAGTTCCCACAACCAGTGGCTGCAGGGAGCATCCTCATCCTGTCCATCCCAGTGCTCAGCAGCTCCAGTGTCTCCCTTTCCCCATGGATCTCCATGTCAGACACCAGGGCTTCTGCAAGAGCCTGGTGGGATTTACTGTGGGGCTTTTCTCTTTTTAAAAAAAAATTCTTGCAGTAATTTCTGTCTCTCCTCCCCATCCTGTCTTGAAGCATCACAAGAGATCCCACTTGGTTCTATACTAAATAGAAATGATCTCTTGAGTTAATCCAGCCACATATTTGGGGGTGGGAAAGCCAGAGGTCACTGGGAATGGGGTTTCAGGTTGGTCCAGAGTGAGGATTCCATGAGGGAAGTGACCCCAGTCCCACCACACTCCCCAGCCTCCTGTGTGCTCAAACAGCTGCTGGTTTTAACCAAGACCTGATTCACTCTTTTAACGAGTCTTTCAGAGTGTCAAAAGGCAAGTGAAGGCAAACTGAAGTTCTCAGGAAAAGGTTTCATTTGGGCAGGGAACACAGGGATAACAAACCAATGTTTCTCTCCGAAAGGAGCATGTGCAGGTTTGGCTCCAGGAAGCAGAAATCAGTTTGCACTCTAAAAGCAGCTGCAATGCTTTGAAATTTTTGTTCAGAAAACAATTCTGAATCATACAGATCCTCTGACATTAACTTGCAATTAATTTTTAAATAAATTGAGTGTGGTTTTATTTACAAGGCCAAGCTGCCTGCAGCTCCCGGCCCTGCTCAAGTGGGAGGAAAACCAACCTTCCGCTGGTGTCAACTGGAATTTAAAGGAATTGGGACTATGAATGCTCAGTGTGCTCTGGAGTGCTGCTCAGGATGGCATGAATCCCTTCTCTTTGAGGAGAAAGGCTGTCTGAATGTCACTCACACTGCCCTTTATTTTTATCCATTAGACAAACAAAATGAATGATCACATTTATGTGGAAAAAAAAGCAGACCCCACGGGCTATACGGCGTGAAAAGAACTCTTTCTCCCCAGCAAGATAATGCTTGAAAAGGTGAATGAAAAGATTTTAGCAAAGAGGAAAATGTCCCTGTAGGACCCTTCCTAATTCTGAGCTCTTCAGCAACGTCAGCCTCGCTAATCCATACCTAGCTGTGAGTTCAAATGAAAAATTCATTAACTTTGTGTCCTTTAATTTATTAGGTGTAGCAACACTCCTCATCAGGGGAAGGGCTGAAAGGAGGGGACAATCAGGGCGCTTTTATTCTCTTGGCAAACCCACGGGCTCACAAAGGGAGAGGACCCGTTTGGGAGAAATTACCCTCCCTAATTAGAAGCGCCGCCGTTGGCTCTCGCCGGGGCCGAGCAAAGGGAAAATGGAAAATCTGCCATCAAAGACCTGCAATGGCCACAACCACGGCAGGGCCAGGCAGTGCTGGAGGCTCCTCGGCCACCAGTTCATCCCACAGAGGTGCAGAAAGAGGGAACAGGAACAAGAAAGTCTTTTTTGCAGAGAATCAAAGCTGAAATGTGGATTGCCTGCAGCACGGCAGGGCTGGATGCTGCTTTGGCATCCCCTATACTCAGGGCTGAGCCATCCCATCCCTGTGTCAAGGCAAACTGGAGAGGCTTTTCCCAGCAAACTGCCCGAGTTTGGATGCAGGAAGTGAGAAGAGGAAATACAGAAGATATCGAGTGATCACATCCACAGAGGAACCTGGGACAACAACCCACTCCTGCCTTTCTCTCAGGCTGATGGCATTTGGTTTTGTTCCCAGCAACACAATGTTTTGTCCTCACATGACCCTCCCCGGTGTCCCTTCCCTCCCTCTTTGGAGAGGAATAAATAATTATCCTTATTTTCTGCCAGGAAACACAGATAGTGAGTGGGGTGAGATGGACAGCAGCCAGGGCAGCGCCAGCAGCAGAGCCGGGGGCCCAGGCCCCATTAACATTAATGCTTAATTAGTGTTTACATTTTCCAAGCAAAATGTAAACACGTTTCTGCACCAGCCAGCGCCAGCTGTGATGGAGGGAGTGATGTTATCCAACAGCAATTTCCTCTCCTTTCAAAGGGGCATCTCCAGCAGGTAGGACCACAAGGCAGCATCTGAATCGTGGCACCTCACATTGTGCCCTACAAAGGACACAGCAGGGTCACATCACCAGTTCTGAGGTAAGACCAGCAATATTTAGGCTGATGAGGAAGGGTAAGTAGTAGGAAAACAAAAAAACCATAAAAACCCCAACCCAGCCCCTTTGAGGATGCTGCAGCAGTCACCTATGATTTCAATTATGGAATTATAAACTGCCTTGATAGCCATATGGATAGAGTCTTTGAAGCCAGGAATTGTTGTTACCCAAATCAGTTGTTCTTTGCAACAGCAGAAAACTCCGAACAGCTGTAAAAAATGTTCACAATGAAATCTGACTGTACTGGAGGTCAATCCAGGTTGAAATTTCTTTACAGAAATGAAAATGAAGTTCAGCTGAGCCAGAAGTTCATAAAATCAGCTTCTCCTGCTCACAAAGATGACAGAGATGCTCTGATTGTTGGCCCTCCACCCCTCCAAAGTGATGCCCAGTTTACCCAGGCATGGAGCACACCCCTCTGTTACCACTTGAACCTTCCTGAGGCTGCTTCCAAACGTCTCCTTCTTCGTGGTCCAAGTTCTCCCACTGCAGGGATCCCACAGACAAACAACTGGGGCAGAAATCACACAGCCAAGGACTTTGTGCTGCAGTGACTGAAAAATAAATCCACACATTCTCTCTGTCACTGATACCTCTAAAACCTCTGCCACGGGGGTGTTGGGACAGCAGATATTTGGGGTTCTGTGGGGGATGGATGTGATAGGGACAGGACACCTCATGTCTATCTGTCATCAAGTGCTTTTTCCAATACTGGAAATGAGGGCAGCACTGCATCACCTCCTCTACACCCTGAGAGCCACATCTGCTCTCCCTCCTCCTTTGGGATGCTTCTGGAAAGAAGCCTTAGGGCCTGGGGCAGTGGAGCTGAAACAAGATGGTTTTCCTGGAGGGAGGTGCAGGGCACCCATTTCTCACTCAGTCCCTCTCAGCAGCCACTTGCCATGCTGAAAATCAAATGCAAATGTTGATTTTGAGCCATAAACTGAGTCCCCCTGGAAAGGTGAAAAACTGTCAAGGAAGACAACCACAGTCAATGCAAAAACCAATCTAACTGTAAACAAGGCATAAATGGCCATCCATGTACAACATGTCTGTAAGCACAGGGGAGATGCACAAGGTGTTAATGCAGTTATTTAAAGAAGGAAGATTTAAAAAATGTGTGAAATTATCCCTGAAGTTGAAGATAAATCTCCCACAGTGTTACCTAAAAGGTGCATAACCTAAAAGTGAAAGAACTGCTTTGGTTACCCAGCACAGAGCTGGCAAGGCATCACGATTTGTACTAAGAATAGTAAATACCACAGCTTTATAATAGCTTTATTCTGCCTTATTTTGTGGCAGAGTTCAAGTTTTGGTGCTGTGACAAGGAAAAGAGCACCTGAACATGAACAGCATCACCCTGGCTTAGTCACTTGGAGTGACTTTTCTTCAAATGCAGTCACAGATATAATTATGTAGAGGAATTCTTCATGTCTCTATGAACATATTGATGACCCCATGTTCCCCAAACCAGCCCCAAATCCCTAAATCAGGACACGAGGGAGGGTGAAGGTGCAGGACTGTCCCTGCAGTGAGATCAGACTCAGCTGCAGGTCAGTGCCACAGTTCTCAGTGAGGCACAAACCACAGGAACTGCTATGCAAACCCACCATTATGATTTTTTAGGATGTGCTTGCATTATTTTTTTTTCCAAATAGGAATTAAGCTCTGTGATTTCCCTCCATGCAGGGGTGACTTTAGCACAGGTGTCATCTGTGCCCGAGGCACCAGGACGACCTGACTGAGCACAACGTGCACATGGGAAATTGCAAAACACGCACACAAGAGAAGGAAATTTAACCTGGAAGAACAAAACAATGGGCAAATATTGCTGTCCAAATATAACTGATTTTGCAGTGCCCCACAGCCCTGCAGTGCCCCCCAAGGAGGTCTCACCTGGAGAAGCTGCAGGCACAGCTCCATAACCTGGATGCTCCCAGCAATTCCCAGTCCTTGGGAAGGAGCAGCCTCGAGTGCCAGCAGGGAGGTACAACAGGAGGCCTTTCTTTGTGTGCCACACCAAGCTGGGCTGGAGAATGTGAGGGCACAAAGGGTGAAAGTTATTTATTATGAAATAAACTTTGAAAAGGCTTAGTGAGACACCTTTGATGTTTTCAAAAGCCCATCTGAGCTCAGTTTTGGAATAAAGTAACCGGCTCAATGATATCTTAATTTCTTGAAGACAGTTGTTCAGTCTCTTTTCTATACTGTATGTTCCACATTAAGTCATTATCTATGCTGTTCACTCCATTAATTCTGCTAGTTTTATTAGCAAAGTTCTGCTGCCTGGTCCTGTAGCAGTGACAAGCATTTCTAAAAGCTAATCTGACAGATAATGACTCCATTAAGTGTTGAATACTAATTGGTTTACATCAGGGGCCTGAAATTAATTGATGTAAATAAATTAGCACCTGAGCATGCATCACCCCAGCTTTGGATTTTCCTAAATACCAATGATTTTTAAAGCTTGTATCTTCAGCAAAACGCAGCGAAATATAAACAGACAGGATGAGTAATTAAAATGTGGCAACAAAATAAGACTATCAAGATGAGCTTAACAAAGATTGTTTACCTATTGATGGAAAGGGTAGTGCCTGCCTGTACAGTCTGTTTACACTGCTCTGACTCCTAGAAAAGATACTTTTCTGACAGCTTCCCAAAGATATAATTATCATTTCTACAATAACAGTGACACTGACCCCCACACCATTACTAAGATTGAGTAAAGTTCTGTGATACACAGGGAATGTGTCCTATTCATCACAACAAACACTTGCCTCCCCCTTTAAAAGTCAAGGCTTCAATTATTAAATCAAGGAATTAATAAAAGTTATTTTGTTTTAAAAGGATAAAACCTCATTATAGTGGTGATTTGTCATTGGAGTGACACAAATAATGACTGATTCCTAAAGCATGGGAGGGAGAGGGAGCCTGGGCTCCTTGGGCATGCCAAGAACAGTCCATAGGTTGGAAGACACCAACAAATATGGTTTATTTTTATATATAGATTTACTATGTTCACTTGCACCTTTATAAGCAAAAATAAAATCTGATATAAAGCAATAAAACTCTGAGAAGAATTCCCATGCCTTGGGGGAAGTGATATCATTTGGAGCAGTGAAGGAAACAGCCCAGGACAATGTGGAATCACAGAATCGTTTAGGTTGGAAAAGCCCTCTGAGAACATCCAGTCAAATCATTCTCCCAGCACTGCTGGGGCCACCCCTGACCGTGTCCCCAGGGGCCGCCTGCACAGGGCTCTGGAATCCCTGCAGGGATGGGGACTCCACCCCTGCCCTGGGCAGCTCTGCCAGGGCTGGACAGTCCTGTCCATGAGGAATACGTGGGCAATACAGGGAACGTGTGGGCAGGAGCTCCATCGGCTCCAGGGAACTCACCTGAATCTCTGCAGGGCTGCTGGGGAGCTTTGGGAAAGCCCCCGAGCTTGGTCCAAATGCTCCCATTAACTCCAGCCTGCTTTGCACCAACTTCCTAATTAATTCCATTGATTTCAGTCGGAGACACTGATGATTTTCACATGCACTGAAGAACCCTTTGTTTGACAGACCTCTCACTACTGTGAAAACAAGGACTTGAAGTTATCCTGCAAAGGGCAAGACCAACATTTCTCCCAAAACTCCCACCTAACCCTGCCCTCTGCCAGTGGGAAGNAGACCTGTCCCCGCCGCCTCGGAGCTGTCCCCCCGCCGGAGCCGGGCCTGTCCCCGCCGCCTCGGAGCTGTCCCCCCGCCGGAGCCGGGCCTGTCCCCGCCGGCTCGGAGCTGTCCCCCCGCCAGAGCCAGACCTGTCCCCGCCGCCTCGGAGCTGGGCCTGTCCTCGCCCTGCCCCTCGCAGAACCCGCCCTGCCCCAGCGCCAGCCACCAAGCCACGGCGAACGGGCGGCCCGGGCTCTGAGAACGGCACCAGGAGTGTTCCTCTCCTCTGCCCTCGCTCCTCCAGGGGCCGGGAGCGCCAGGAGCGGCTCGTCCCCTCTTCCAGGGCAGTTGTGGCTCCTGGGCGAGGCTTTTGTCGCCACTCTGGCTCCGATTTCAGGTTTACCGGCTGCCTTTCAGTCCCCGAACCAGCTCAGGCACACGGATCCCGATTCCCACCCAGAGGAACCTCTGCCCTGGCCCTGAGCCCAGGTCCTGTCCTACACCACTGAACCATTTCTGGCATTTGCATCTTCAGGACACCACGAGCTGGGGATTTCGGGGGGTTGGCACCCCCAGAGCACCTGAGAGACCAGAGCCTCCTCACACACTCCCAAAGCTGGACTGCAGGGAACAGTGGAAGAAAGCAGCTGTGATAAAACCAGTCATTTCTTGGCTCCAACACCCCGGAGATTCCTTGTTCCAGAGCTATCAGCCAGCTTTAGTAATAAAGGTGAAAGACAGAAAGTATTAATAACTTTCTGATACAGAAATGAACAAACCCTTTGCCACTTACGGAGTAAAATACAGCTCCAAGTGATTAAACAGTTTTTAAACATTGCCCCAAGCTACCTAAGTTGGAAGGATTTAGTAATTCCACATTCCCTGGCCCAGCCTTCCTTTGAAAGCTTTCACCCAAGACTCTAGAAAACTGCAAAGCTTCAGCTCTGGGAAAACTTTAGACAACATCCATCATCATTCAGATGCTGGGCCCAAACCAGTTAACACCATTTAAAATCCCAGGTGGATTTGGCATGGAAAGGCCTTAAAGCCCATCCAGTCCCACTCTGCCATGGGCAGAGACATCTCCCACTAGCCCAGGTTGCTCCAAGCCCCTGGCCCTGGACACTTCCAGATAAAAAGCTTTTCCCCCTATAAAAAAGCAGCAGAGCCCCTCAAACCCAAAGCAACATCCCCGAGGTGGGGGGAATGTGGCCCTGTGTGGGTGTGGAGAGCTTTGGGTGTGGTCCATCCTCTTCCCCATCTTCAAACCACTTTTAGAGCAGCTTCTCTCTGGCCTCACCTGTGCAAAGATTTTGATTCAGCCCCCACCAGAAGCACTGAAAAAATCATCAGGAGTTAACCAGGGAAAATTAATTACAGGAATAAAACTTCCTCGAGTCTCCTCATCAGTATTTAAGTATAATGACTATTTATTAGTCAGGGTAATGGACAACAGAGCTGAAAGGGTGCAGGTTTCCAGTAGTCACCATGCATATGCTTAATGAGAATTCAAAAGACATAATGAATTAGGATTCCCCTGTTGGGCACTGAGCATTTCTTCATTAAATTCTAATGAACTGGGAAGAGTATCAGGTTTGCTCATGCAGTGTAATTTTCCCCCTTTTTATGGTTATGTTTACATGCATTTAGTTAATCCTCATCATCCTTATGACAAAGAAGTGCTGAAAAAACAAGTTTGTTAGGAATGGAAGGAAGATAAATATGCAAAGACAGAAGAGTCAGCAGCACAAACTGTGTGAAATAATAGAATTTGTGCTGTACCCCACAGAACCCATAGCCCCCAACCAGACATTGCTTTTCTCTTCAGAAATTGTGGGATGAGATGAAATCTCATTGCTAATAAGATTATGGCAAATGATGATGTGGATTCATTGATTACCACCTTTAGGAGAAGAAAGGACTCATTCCCAAAAACACACCCAGCACACGAGAGGGGTCAATGCAGATAAATCCAAATTGCTCACCACAGAACTGATGGCAAAAACAGCCCAAGAAAAAAACCCCCATCTCACTGAACGACTTCTTCCAATGTGACTGTCCCCAGACTGATTCCATCCAATGTGACATGATGTCCCCAGAGTAGTGCCCTGGACAGGAGGGGGCTGGGCTGGGCACACCTGCACCAGGCAGCCACAGGAACAATCCCAGGAGTCAAAGGTACTCTGGACTCTCCTGAAGGGCATCAAGGGGAACTCCTGTGGCTTTGCAGACTGGAACCTCCACAGCCCCAGGTCCTGTAAGTGAGACCCTACAAGTCATTTCCTATGAGTACGTGGTTGTTACAGAGCGAGAAGCACAAAACCAATAATCTGTGCTGGCATTGAGTCAAAAAACATTTTCAAAAGGGTTGGAGGGTTTGAAAGGTTTGAAAGAGAGGATGAAAGCAGCTGCAGTAATCCCATGGCATCTTCATGCTTCTCCAGGATCAGGGCAAACTGGAAATCCATTTGCAAGCCACTTGTGGTGCCTGTATCCCTGGTGAGATCCCTGCATCCCTGTAGGGGTCAGAGCCACCGCCCCCCCGACCCCGGAGCCACCCCAGCCCTGCTCCTCCTGCTGGCGGCTGCTCGGTGACAGTGGCACCTGGTGGGGAACGGGCCAGGGCCCCGTGTGGTGGCACTGCCCCTGCACACCCCAGCGTGTCCCCTTCAGCACCACCTCCCACGTGGAAATCCAGGGGATTAGAACTCTTCATCCCCTCCCTGCCTGGTGGCAAGACTAGCAAAGCAATTAGGCTGCTATGGCAATTTTATGGTGCTTAGAAAATTAATTAGCCACTTATTAATTAAAATTTGTCATTAATAATAATATTATTATTATTATCTTTCATTTTAATTCCTTCTCTTCTCCAGCTGTGTTTGCTTGGGATTTTCTGTTTTGGTTTTTTTTCCTCCTCCTGCTTTGTAATCCTTGTTTGCTTCCCAGGATGGACACATCCCATCCCCGTTCCCCAGCCACAGGGAGGCCCTGGATGGGGAGCTCAGCTGTTCAGGATGAGCCTGGAGTCGGTGGAGCCCCACGATGCCCAGAGAGTGGACACAGCCCTGGCAGGGCACGTGCCAGGGAAAGCCTTTGCATAAATCAGTGTTTAGCTCAAATGGCAGATTCTCTTTTTTTCTGAGACCTGGAATGTCTCCCTGTTTTTTAAGCAGAGGATGCAGCTAAAGCCTGGTGATGTGGAACCTTCCCGAAGAGGCAGTTCCTGGAGGATAATGTGAGGTTGGAAACCACAGCACTTGTTCTTTGTGGACGCCAGCCAGGGATTTTTTTGTTGTTGTTGCTTTTTGTTTGCTTGTTTGTTTTTTAACTCTGCATTGGGAATAATCTCCGAGAGACAGTTTCATAAAATTTTACATTAATTTAAGACCAAAGTGTATTTTATTTGTACCCTTGCCAGGATTTTGAAGTCTCCCTCCCAGGCTCCTGTCCTCTGTTAAAGCATCTCCAGAGACTCCTTTGATGCTCCGAGCATGAGAGATCCCACCACCCCACAACGCCAGAGATTGTCGGAGTTGGAAACATTCCCAGAACAAGTTTGTTGGTTAAAGGGCTCTATTTGTGATGAAATATGGCTCAGTCCACAGGGTCTTACCTTCAGTACTCTCACACTGTTGTCTCAGACGACGTTAAGCAGCATCACTCTTGACACGCTCCTCTCTCCTGTAAGAGACACCAAAGAACTTTATTATTGTCAATAAAATTCCTACTGGGGCTCAGCGTGGCTTTGCCCGTTTTGTCCTCGGTTCTCCTGGAGTTTTACAGCCCCAGATTTAAGGCCAGACGGTGCCGTGGACACGCCCTGTGAGCCCCGGGCCCGGTGATGCCCCGGGGGCGTCTCTGGGGCGGCTCCCGCCCGCACCGGTGGGGCACGACGGGCGGGGAAGGAGCGGCACCGTGGTGGCACCGCCAGTGACGACCCACTGTGGGCTCTGAGTGCCAGCCTGGCCGGGCTCCCCCAGCGTGGGCAGCAGCTCAGCCAGGGCAGTCTGCCCTGCTCAGGTGAGATCCTGACGGGGCATCCCAAAGTAAAGGAGCTGCTGGAGTGAGTCCAGCAGAGACCACGGAGCTGCTCCAGGGCTGGAGCCCCTCTGGAGCCAGGCTGGGAGAGCTGGGGGTGCTCACCTGGAGAAGAGAAGGCTCCAGGGAGAGCTCAGAGCCCCTGCCAGGACCTAAAGGGGCTCCAGGAGAGCTGGAGAGGGACCTGGGACAAGGGATGGAGGGACGGGACCCAGGGAATGGCAGGGATGGATTAGATCGGCCACAGCACAGCGTGGGGGGACCACAGCCCCCCGTGCCGCTGGATAAGGCAGGAGGAGCAGAGCCCTGTGAGGGGCAGGGCGGGGTGCGGGGTCGGGTTTGGGTTCAGCGTGTTGGGGTGCAGGGGGTGCTGGGGCACAGGGTGCAGAAGGTGCTCAGGATCGGTGCTGGGCTGCTCTGCAGTGCTGGGGGCAGGATCGGTGTTGGGGTACAGGGCGGGTTTGGGGTGCAGGGTGGGTGCTGTGGGTGCAGGGTCGGTGTTGGGGTGCAGGATTGCTATTGGGGTACAGGGTGGGCTTGGGGTGCAGGGTGCTGTGCGTGCAGGATGGGAGCTGTGGGTGCAGGGTGGGTATTGGGGTCCAGGGCGGTTTTGGGGTGCCGGATGGGAGCTGTGGGTGCAGGGTGGGTGCTGTGGGTGCCGGATGGGAGCTGTGGGTGCAGGGTGGGTGCTGTGGGTGCCGGGCACAGGGTCGGGGCTGTGTTCGGCGCCGTGCCCGGGAGCATCGCCCCGGCCCTGGGGGAGCATCGCCATCTGCAGCCCCTCCCAAGCACTGCACAGCGCTCAGCGCTTCCCTCGGAGCCGCTTGCTGTGGAATAACAGCATCCTTCCTCCCTGTGCTGCGCAGGAATGCTCTGGGATGTTCCCCAGGCTGGAGGAACCTCCGGACTGACTCTCCTGCCAGCCCTGCCCACCAGCAACCCGATGACAAACCCAGTCTGGAAGCGTTTTCCCGGGATCCGAGGCTCTCCGTGTGGGCTGAGGCCGATGAACGCGGAGCAGCCTCACACCGTGGCAGGGAACAGGCACAAATTCAAACATTAACACATTCTGCTTGGACAAATCACGTTAAACCCTCAACATCTGGGCGCTGTGGTATCATAATTCAATATTCTTGTGGGTAACATTGGATAAAGAGCTGTTAGATGTCATTCTAAGGGTGAGTTAAGGGCTGTTCAAGCATTAGAGCATTTGCTGCTCACCAAAGTCACCCTTCTGCCTGAAGTCACTCTAAAACAGCCCTGTTACCTCAAAAATCATTTGTCTCAGCAAACAATGATCTCTCCTTTCTATTAAAGTCTCTTTAAAGTTTCTAACCCTCTTTTCTGCAAGTTCAAAGTGTCATTGTTTTTAAATAACAGCCAAAAGCTGCACAGAAGTTCCTGCCTTCACCCTTGGCTCTGGGTGGTGCCTGATCCTTTTACCCATTGCTCACACGTGTCAGGGCTTTTCCACTCTACACTGTTTGCTAAATGAAAATTTTGGGGCACAAGCTGAGCCGTGGGGGCTACAGCAGCTGCCCCTGGCCTGGTGAGCACTGGCAGTGTCCTGGGGACAGCTCCAGTGCCAGGCTTCCCCTGAAGGAATGTCCCAGCTGCCACCACCTGGCTCCTCCACGCTGCAGCTCTGAACTGCACCAAAGGTAGTGATAAAATAAACCTCCCCCCTCGTAGCAGAACAATTAAATTTGCCATTATTGTGCCTCCACACAAACCCTCGTGGAAGAGTGGGTTCCATTTGCATGGAGCAACTGTATTTGATATTGCACTGGTTAATGCCAATGTCTTTGGAGGTCATCAAACTCAAAAGTTAAAAAAATTAATCTGAGAATTTACAGCAGTTAAATACAGCTAAATAATTAATGATGAGGAAATTGAACTTCCCGTTGAGATTGGATTAGGAGCCAATGTGGGACACCACTGCTGTAGAGCATCTTTCCCTGGGGAACCTCCCAGCAAAAATCAGCTCCTTTATTGCTTTCCCTATCACTAATAAAATATGAAAGGAGAGAATACAATAATATTTTCATATCATATTAATGACCTTCAGAATGCAATCAGACTTGCAGCTCTGGCGGAGCAATTTGCTAACATAATATAAAACTGTTAATATGATATGAAGGTCACTGAGATGGCACAAAAATTAGTGTAATGACAGCAACTAACCTGGGCCCTTCAGCAGCAGGAACAATTAACTTCCAGCTTCATTTCTGCAACCTGTGCCTCGCATGGCAGGGGCTGCTGGATCCCAGGCTGCTTCTTCACAGGCTTTGAGTTCACTTTTCTCCTTCTGCAGGGCTGGAAAAATACTTTTAAGAGGCCCTGCCATGCTGCCCAGGTGGCCTGAGCTCCTTGGAAGGATGTCACTGCAGCCATGTAAAGCAGATTTCAAAAGGAGGTGGAAACCTCTAAAAGACCCAATGAGAAGAGCTTGGATTCCAGGGGATTTATGAGAAATAAAAGAACAATAATGGAACTGAGCATTTTAAAATGGAAGTATTTCAAAATTATATTATTTTGCTCCTGACTAAAGCTGGTATGTTTAGTTTTGGTAGTTCATACATGAGAATGTCCAAGAAAAAAAGTTCTAAATTTAAAAATCAAGGATTTAAAAATTATTTTTAAAAAAGCCATATTCTGAAGCAGGATAACTTTGCTTTTCACCAGTCAGTGTTCCTGAAGCACTACAGAGCATGGAGGACATGCTGAAGTCATTCTTTTAGGGCCTTCAAAAGAACTAGGTCTAGTTAGAAGAGAGACTGAACTCTGCCCTTGATCCAGTGTAAACTTTCAGGCCCCTTATTTCAAGTCTGTCCATTTGACCTCACCTTAAAAGCCCCCAGTGCAGGAGCACAAACTCCAAATTTCTCTCTGAAATGTCCCACCAAATCCCAAAGTGTTCACTCATGGGAACACAGAAGAAGGGAAAAAAAAAAAAATCACATGAGGCTTCTCCTGTGTTGGATTCCTCCTCCAGATCCTCCAAAACTTCTCTCCTCCCTGGAGCTCCCCTAAATTTCAGCATGCACAATATCCTACAACAAGGCACTCACAGCTTAACAACTTGTTCCATGAAAAGTCACTTTGTTTTATTAACTTTGGATACTCTGGATTCATCTGATGCCCCCATAAAGGACCTTCTCAAAAATTTTTGGGTGAACAAGAATAAAGTTATTCTTTCATCAATGAGAGCTTTGTCTAATTACACCAACATCACCATAACAAAGTGGTGATGGAAAAATCCCTGTGAAGTCTCTTCTGAACAGCAGGAGTGGGTCAGACCACGGCTTTGTTGCCATAAAAACAGCTTTTCTGCAGGACTTCAACATCCTGACTGGCAAATACAGCAAGGGAAAGAGTGTGGGAAGCCACTCTCCAGCTGCACAGTGAGCAAGAGGGGAATCTCCTCCTGGAGGTCCTTTTACTGCCTCAGTCAAAGCCCCTTTATATGTATTTTATACAGGAATTGATTGGTATTTAATTAACCTCCACTTTATGCCATAGTCAATCTTTAATTAAATGCATCCTTAAGCATAGAATTTAGAGCATCACCAGAATGAGTTTAAGTGCAGAAAGGGATTTTATGTTTCCCTCATAAACAAGAGACAAGGAAGGAAGGAAATCACTGCTTGGAAGAAGGAGCCTCCTCAGCCCAACACAAAACTCTTTGCAGGAATCATTCCCCCAGAAGGAGACATCCCAATTTCCTTCTGGGTGGGGATTTCTGGAGGGGGAACCCAAAGCAGCAGCAAGGCTTGGAAGGAAGGAAACCCCCCAGCTCCCCTGAGCTCTTTGGAGCCTCAAAGACTCGTGCAGCCTTTGAAAAACAAACTCCAGGGAAAAAAAAAAAAAAAAGGGGAAAAAAACCAAAGGAATTATGAAAAATTTTCAAATGTAAAAACCGGTGTTTAATTTT
>VZRX01022118.1:0-45149 GCA_013398075.1 Notiomystis cincta | reverse complement strand
CCCAAAGACCCCGTGAGCCTTTGAAAAACAAAACCCAGGGAAAAAAAAAAAAAAAAGTGGGAAAAAACCAAAGGTATTATGGAAAATTTTCTAATGTGAACAGCAGTGATTAATTTTAATATCTTAAATAGGTAAATATTGTTTCAATAACACCCAGCAGTGAAAAGAACATTATTTTATGGTTTCCAACAAAAGCCTGTGTCTGCTTTCTCTGCAAAATTCTGAGCCTTCTTACACAAGAATGCTGAACATAACAAAGTTTAGAGCAAACTTATTTTCCATTGCCTTGTAGCACTCATCCTGCCCTGACTGCCTCGAGTGGAACCAACCCCTACTCTGGTCACACCACGGCCTGATTTCAAACAACAGGGAGATGGCTCCAAGTTTCCTCCAAATTTCACCTTACACAGAGGTCAAGAATCACCACACAGGTTTTGAGTCATTATTTGCAAATTTATTAATATCAAACTGATGATTTAGGAGGAATTAACATTATGGCTCATTCACATGAGTAAAAGATGTTCTTACCAAACAAGGCAATTTCAAACCGTTTCTGGGGAGAAAAAAATCCCTTTATCCTCCCCTCCAAAAAAATCTCCTCCACAGGGCATTTATGCTCTCCTTTTTCATATAGATTTTCTTTAAATAGACATTTTTCAGGTATCCCATGGGCAACTGTTTGGGGTTTTCCCTGGATGGAGCCTTGCATGGAAACCCAGTGAGCCCCAGAGCTGGGATTGCCCGACAGCAGCAGGGGTTTGGCACGGCGAGAACGAGCCCAAGCAATGCCTCAATCCCATCAGCAAACAGCAAATTAATGGGCAGAAACCTAAACACTGGCATTAAATCCTCTGTCTTCTCACCTTGTCTGCTATCTGTACTGCTGTGATATGGAGAAATGGACTTTGCAGGTTGGTCTTGTCATTTTAACCCCATCAGGAAAGGGTGGAAGGGACCTAAAACATCATCAGGTTTCAACTCCCTGCCATGGGCAGGGTCATGGTGTGTGGGTTTGAGATGCTGTCCTGCTTTATAAAAATTAAAACAAAACTAAACAACCTTTTTCTTGTTCTTCTTCTTTTTTTTTCTTTGACAAACCAGGAATTATTGAGTGTTGCAAGTGACAGGCAGGAATTTTGTTTGCTGGAAACACAAACTCCACACAGTGTCACTCCACAGTTCAGTCTAGGGCAACACCATTTATTTTATGGGTGTCAAGAGCAGGGAAGGAAGGGGAGAGAAGCAGAAAAGGATAATTCCCAGCTCAAGGAGGGAGAATTTGGTTTGACCAGTGTGGGATCCCAGACTGTCAGAAGTAAACTAGGAGATACTCACGTTTGCATTAGCTCCAGAGTTTCATCTCACCCCTGCAAGTGCTGGTGCAGATCAGCCCAGATTCCATCTCCACTACTGCAGAAGTGCCTCTGGGACTGGTGGCCACAAGTTCTGCCTGAGTTGGGACCTGGGCATCTCTCTCTGCAGATAAATATTGCTGCCCAGAGGAGGGGCCCCCACACCAAGTTCTCATATGGAGGATTTGTCACCCTCGTTTTCTCCCAGAATTAAAAGCGTATTTGTTTTGCTTCCAGAAAACTGATTACACACAGAGCTCACCTCGCCTGAATTAAAAATAAGAAGGTTGAATGTTTTCCTTGTAATATCCCCAAAGCTCAGACACCCCAGCTGACTTCCATATTTTAATTGAAAGGAAAAAGGAACCCATGTGTCCTGGCAGATCTGTGCTAAAATCGTGCCTCATTGTGGCTCCAGATTGAGGGATTTTTCCAAGGAAAGCATCTCGAGTGCAACCATTTCTTTTCAAAGCTGACAAACATTTCTATGGCTCCTGACTTGCAGTGCTGGAAGGTCACGGGCTCCCTTCGCTCCCTTTGGGTCTCTTTTCCGTAGCCGAAAGGTCTCACTGAGCAACTCAGCTTGGGGACAATGGTCCATGAAGAGACTCATGGCTTTCCAAGAAAATGAAGTCTGTCTAAATCATTTAAGCAGGATAACGCCTTCTTCCTTCGTGGAAAGAAGTGTCTTTCACTGCCTGTCTTATCTTTGTTACGAAAAAAAACGCCTTTCATTCAACTTGCAGCACAATGATCTCGTCCTACCAGTCCTAGACATTCCCTGTGCCCGAGCCCATGTCTCCTAGCATTGGGTCTCCAGCCTGAATAATCGCTGTGCACAGCCTGGCAGCGTGCAGGGAGCAGGTTTTCCTGGCATCCCACGGCGGGCAGCCCTCCTCCATCCCTCGGGCTGCGCTCCCCGCCTGCCCAGGTGCCGCTTTAGCCAGCCCGGATCGACGCGGTGCCCACGATCCTCACACGAGCACTTCTGCCAGCATCCCTCACTGAGCCACGGGGAAGAGACTCCGAAATTCCCCAGCAGCCCAAAATCCGGGCACAGTCCTGCCCCTGAACCTGTGGCTGCCTCCATAACTGGCAAAAACTGAGCGTGCCTGGACCACTGCCGGCTGTCGCCCTCTCTGGGGCTGCATCCAGCTCCTCCTCCACCCTAAAATGAACTCATGGATTCAGCTTCACACCCCTCCTCCTAGATTAGCCAGAAAGAGAAGCCATTTTTGGCAGAGTTAATTAAAGGGGGGGAAGAAAACGCTGGTTAAAGGCAGTAAATAATTAAACCAACTCTTAGGTCAGCTGTGATGGGCTCACACAATTCCTGACATCCCAACAAAACAGCCCAGATGGAAACAGGAACCTTTGTCAAGAGTAAGGGATTGTACTAACAAAGAGTGAGCAGGATCCTTGGTATTCTGACATTTGAAATATTGAAAGTGAAGAGAATTTCTCTATTTAACTGTCAGCCTTAGCTCAGCCCAAATCTCAGCCCTTGGCCCAGCAAACACAACTCAACCTCACCTTCAGGATCAGTCAACCCTGGCCTTCCAGTGCATTATATGCAAGTCCCACACCATCCAGACACTAAAAAAGGAGCTTTTCCCCAATACACCAGCAACCTCAGAGCCATCCTGGCCACCTTCAGCCCAAAGTTGCTGCAAAGCCAAACTTTCTGCCTGCCTGAAACAACCTCCCAGGTGAGCGTGTGTCTCTGCCCCACTCTCTATCTTTGTTATATTGAGTAATTTGCTTTGTTTTCCTGATATTTAGGATTAAGTTATTGCATTTCCAGATATTTCCCCACAGACATTTTCTTAAATAGCTTACATTGCAATAGTAATAATCCTTTGGATGGTCCAGCTGATTGTTCACCTGATTTCTTTTCACCAGGGTAGGGCTGTAAATTAGATCTCTGTTCTCCAAAGTTTCCTTGGATGAATGGTTTCATTAATAAGAAAAGAAACAGAAATCGATTCCAGCATTCAAAAGGCTCCAAAGAAAAATAATTTCAAAGTAAAAAGAATTTAGGAAATTTCGAAGCCCAGAGGAAAAAAAAAGGAATTAATCAATTTTCTATAAATCTTAGCTTAAAAAATAAGGGAGAAATACAGCAGGATAAAGAAACTTTCCAAGAAATGCAAAAATTTCACAGGTAGAGATTTTTCTGGTGTTTCTTTCCTGATGATGCTTTTTAGAATAATTTTCTCCTCTAAGCTCTTTAAGATTTTTTTGTTGTTGTTGTTCTGTTTTAAATTTCCCTTTCTAGTTTCTTCCAGTTACTGAATTCCATATGGCCTTTTATCCCTGCATCCCAAATAATGCTCCACTCCCCCTGATCTCCCACCTTTGTCCAGGAGCAGGGACACCCATCTCACCTTGTTGCTTCTCCAAGGTTTTGTGTCTTCTGCTGAGGTGGCTGTGAGGTGTAAACCCAACCCTGCTCAGAGCTTACTCCTTGTTGAAGAAATGCTGGGATGTTCCTGAATTTCTGCACTCTCAAAAAAAAAAAAAAAAAAAAAAGGGAAATTTGGAAGGAATTTCTGTTTTAGCAACCTCACTGCTGAGCAGGAGTTTCCCACAACAGGAAAACACTTTGCTGAACGGTCTCCAAAGTGTCACTGGCAGCAAATCATCCCCTTCTCAGCCCTGCATAATTTGTAAGGATGTTTGAAGGCTTGTGCTGGGACATAAATCATTGGCAGCACACAACTGATTCATGGGGAATTTCAGTGAGTTCATTCTCAACTCCAAACAATTACCACTGGGCTGATTTTAGAAAATGTCTCTTCCCTTGGGATGAAAGCATCTAAATCAAGCTCAGTTTCAAGCCACAATAAATTAATGGCAGGTATTGCCATCCCAACGTGCAGGGAGCTGTGACATAAATCCCCCACCACGTGGAATTTTATGCACCACACAAGCCCCAGGTTCAAAATTTGCATTAAAAGCTCACCTCAAGTATGAAAATCTCATTCTCACACTTTCATTTTCACTTAAAGAAACCCCAATATATTAAAATAATCAGAAAGTGGGCTTATGTTTTATGTACATGTTTTTACATGTACTGTTGATGTTGTATTATCCCAGGAAAAGATTGGATATATCAATTTTTGAACAGGGTAAAGTGCTGCTCACCCAGGGAGTTGGGTTCAGAGCAAG
This sequence comes from Notiomystis cincta, assembly GCA_013398075.1. NCBI lineage: Eukaryota > Metazoa > Chordata > Aves > Passeriformes > Notiomystidae > Notiomystis > Notiomystis cincta. The sequence goes on along the minus strand of VZRX01022118.1, from coordinate 40,626 downwards.
GTGTCTTCAGAGCATGTCTTTGTCAGCACCTTGTCTAAAAGACACAAAAAATGGATTGGAGACTCCTGGAAGAACATACAGCCACAGCAAAGGGAAAACTATTTGTGATTTAGTAAATTATTCCAGACTTCAATTGATCCACTTTGTATTTTCTCTTTACTTTCCTACAATTTAGGGCATTTTTTTTTAATTAAATACAAAGGCCTTTGCACATTTCAGAAAATTAATCACTTTTGGCATTTATTAGGTATTCATTTCTGTTTAAAACATGTTTTATAATTCATTAAAGTACCTCAAAAATTAAATTCTTAACAGCCGTAGGCCCAAATTATATTTAAGTAAGAAAATTAAGCACAGTAATAAATAGTGAAGAAATCTGAAATATTAATTTGGCCTGTAGCATTTCAAATGTTTATTTTCAATAATTAATTTGAAACCAAGTTTACATTGCCTTTGCCCGGAGTTTGCTGGGAACTTTGAGCTACGTTACTAATTTCCTCAAATCTCCCCTTATTCCCTGCCTGACAAGCACTGCCAGCTCATTTAAATTAATTCTTTCAGCTATTTTGGAGTTTGATCATTTTCCATGGGGCACAGGGAATGAGCAAGCCCACTCTGCCTGGGCTGGTGCAGGGGGAATTAGCAGCTGGAGCTGTTAATTAACTTGAGGTTCATTTTCTGCTCCCTCATCTGCACCAGGAGCCTGAGCAGCACAAGGAAATCCCTTCTTTTGGGTTGGAAGGGACCTTTAAAATCCATTTAGTCCAACCCCCCCCCGCCACGAGCAGGAACACCTTCAACTTGAGCGTAATGTGATTTTCAAACCTGGCAAAGCAGGATCTGAACTCATTTTTATTCCTAATTTGTTGTCTTACTATCAGAATTTAATGAGAATTTTTCTATCATAGAGTTTACTCCAGATGCTGAGCCCTGGAGTACCACAGCATGTTAAATTGCAATAAATTTCCTAATGAAAACAATAAACATGTACAAAGTTCTGTTTACAAGCATACAGGTGTTTAAGTCACCTTTCCTAGGGCTTAATAGCTTTGAAAAATCACTAAAAACATACACCTGGTCTCTACCTGGATCCAAAATATTTCTATTTACCTCAAAAATCTGCCTTTTGAGGGTTTTGCTCTAGGTCAGAAACATCCAGGTTTGCCTCTTGCTGCTGTTTCCGAGTCAGAAATTTCCGTGCTTGGCTGCAGCAATTCCGGCTGCTCGGGAGGAGCAGGGGAAGAATCACGGGAGGGAAGTTCCGAGCACTGCCCAGACATTCCCACCGAGGGTCCCTGAGGCTCCGGGGCTCTCCCGGGTGGAGCAGCCCAGGGAAAGCTCCCAGCCCAAGGAGAGCTCCGGGAGAGATTGGGCGGCGCTCCCCGGCTCAGCCTGGGATTGTTGGGGTGTCCCTGTGCAGGGACAGGAGCTGGACTCGCTGATCCATGGGGCCTTCCCAGCTCAGGATCATCTATGAGTTCATGATTCCTGCTCCTCCTCCTTCCCAGGGCTGGGAAATCCTTGCCAAGGTGTGACCTCTGGGTTCAGGGAGATGCTCCGAGCTTGGTCCTGCCGGCGCTGCTTCTCTGCTCTTCAGCCAAGGGTAGCAGGATCTGCTTTTGGGGCTGCAGATATGAAGCTGTTCCAGTAAATTCTTCAGGATATGGACATGAAGGGATCGCACAACCACGTCCCACAGGCAGGAAAACAAGAGAACCAGGGGAACGAGACATTCTCAAGAAGGAGAAATAAATAAAGAAAACCGCAAAACACAAACAAACTCCAATAGCTCAGCTGAACTCCAGTTCCCGGCCGTGCATCCTTCAGCTGCGCTGACCCCTGGGGGCTTCCAGGCGGATCAATCCCGGCGGGAAGGTTCGGGAGCCGCTTGCGGGGCGCTGCCTCCATCTCCTGGGGGCTGCGGGGAGCGCAGCGGCTGCGCCGGGAGAGCCGCGGCTCGCCGGGAACACCGGCACGGCAACAACGGGAATGTGGGCACGGCAACAACGGGAATGTGGGCACAGCAAACACCGGGAACACCGGCACGGCAACAACGGGAATGCGGGCACGGCAAACACCGGGAATAGCGGCACGGCAAACACCGGGAATGTGGGCACGGCCAGCGCCGGGAATGTGGGCACGGCAACAACGGGAACACAGGCACGGCAAACACCGGGAATGCCCGCACGGCAAACACCGGGAATGCCCGCACGGCAAACACCGGGAATACCCGCACGGCAAACACCGGGAACAGCGGCACGAAACTCGCACATCCCCCGGGACAGCCCTGGCGAAGCCGCCGAGTACCGGGACCGGCGCAGCAGCGCCTCCACCCCGAGCCGGGCACCCCATCCCCGGCGGGTTTGGGGTCACCGTGACCCCGTAACCACCCAGTACCAGCTCCCCCGGGGAAGGGCAGTGAAGAATTGCACCCCCTTCCCCACCCTGCTCCTCATCCCTGCTCCTCGCTGCTTTCTCACCCACGGAATGACCGAACTCAGCCCCAGCTGAGCAGACGATGACACAATAAATACCTGTTTCTAATGCCTTGCCCTGTGATCAACTTCCAGTTCAGCTGCCAGGAGCTCCAAACAAGGCTTTCAGCACATCCAGGTGCCAGGTCAGGGCCTCTATCAGCACTCTGTAAGTGCAGTTATCATAGAAAAGGATTTGTGATTCAATAAATCCCATTTCCATGGGCAGGGACACCTTCCCTTCTCCCAGGTTGCTCCCAGCCCCATCGAACCTGGCCTTGGACACTGCCAGGGATGGGACAGGCACAAGTCCATCAACATTATAACTGTAATTCCCCCTCAAAAGCCTTTAGAAGCAATAAAACCCCTTAAATTAGGACTCTGTAACTGCATCCCAGCCATCCTCCAGAGGCCAGGACACAAACCTGGATGCTGAGGGCCACAGGAGCCCGAAATGCACCTGCTCAGGAATAAAAGAATATGCACAATCAGCCAGCACTAGGGCACTACACTTCTCATTTATTAAACACAGCTTGGTACAGGGCTGCTCTGGGGTAGAACACTGTGGATGCCAAAAATCAAAGAGCAGCCCCCAAACTGGCTCTGGAGAGTTCAGGATTTGCTCCAAGGCTGGAAAAGCAAACAACCCCAAGAGGTGGGAGCTGCAGGGGAGCCCCTGCCCAAACAGTGCCTGAAGGGACTGCAGAACTGACCTCAGCTCTGCCAAAAGCTTTCTGGGTCTTTCAAGAGGCCCATAAGAAGCCTCAGCCTCTGAGAGAAGTTCCCCAGAAGTTCTGGAGGAAAATTGTTAAATAAAAGTTAAAATAAATAGAATTAAATCCGTATTTTGGCAAAAGTGCCAGCAGACACCTGGCCCCTCTTCCTGCTACTGCTGGGGAAAGCAAAGGTGGGAACATCTTTACCTTAAAACATTTTGCACCCCATGAAAACACAAGAGACGTGGGAAGGTGCCTCTTACAGTCATAAAGCTTCAGAGATGAATCATGGGGAAAACAGCTCCTGAGAACCAAAATTTGCAGGAAAACAAAGAGAGCAGGATGCCACTAAAGCACATTCTGGAGTCTCTCTTTTAACATTTGGCTCATCCCAGTCCTTGGTTTCTCCAAACATTCAGCAAGGTTGGCTTTTAATCCATGCCTTGTCTCTTCTCCCACCAGCAATACCTTCACCAAGCCTGCACATCTCAATACCTGAGACTCAGGGCACTTAAAAATTGGTTTAAAATAATGTTTTTGTCCAAATTGTTAAGTTTTTCCTGCCTGCCTTGAATGAAACCACACAAATCATCACAATCTGGGAAATTTGTACCTGCTGCCCCCTCTGTGGCTCCAGTCCCCCTCTGCTCTGCCACCACAGTGCTGCTAAAAGCAGTTTTGTGTGAGCAAACAGCACCTGGGAGATGGACCTGAGGCAAAGGTGGGAAAACCTCTCTGTGCATTCAAAAAAATAAAACCATTTTGAATACAAACAGCACCAGCAGTTATCAAATACCTCAGGAGGACTTCAAACCCAGTTTTTAATGTCATTCCTGTCACATGCAATGCAAGTGTCTGTTTTTGAAGGATCAGAACTTTACAGGAAAATTATTTCCTCTTAATATATGGAGTTGAATTTAATAGGTAACTAAAAAACAGAGAGAGGTAGATGATCCCACCCTGAGGTAACACATCAGTCCTACCACTGAATGTCTCTTTTGCTGCAAGTGAGGCATGAAGCACTTGACTGAATACAAATTTATAAATAGCTCTTGATGTATGTGAGATTTTTGGCGAGGCTTATGAAATAATTCACATACATTTAATTTAGCAATGCTTGCTCATTGTTTTTTTATATCCATTTGAAAAACAGAAGCAAGTGGACTTCCAAAGCAGAAGTGATGGATTTCTGTCAATTAGCAAATGTTATGTATTTGCAACCCTTTTAATCTGGTACTCAAGAAACTGCCAGCTAATTAAAACTGTACCTTTATGATTATTCAGGGAGTTTGATGAAAATAAATAAAATTCTGAGGTTGTCTTTGGTGTGTTGTAATTGAAGGCAGCAGTGCCAGGAGAAACACCACTGCACTGCCAGACCCAGCCTTGCAAGAAGAGGAGAACGTAGTACAATGCAAACTTTAATGTCAATATATACAGAGCTTTAAAGAAAACATTTCTTTTAAAATTAAATGAAATAAATACAGTATGATACAAAATCCACAATATGCTTAAGAGAAAGAAATGACAGTTACAATATCTGATAACGGGGACCTTGTGTAGAGTTTCATCTTTGAAGTACCTCAGAGAGCATGGAATTCATTGCACACTGTTCTCAATTAATGCCCTTTATGGAGACTTAGCCACGTGCCAGGAGAGTTTCAGCTCTAACCAGAGCATCAGTGCAAGATGCCAAAGTGCTTGGGACATTATGACAATGCAATTAATTAATTAATTAATTGATTAGCAAACACTGCTCAAAAGCCTAATGCAAAACACCCAAACCTGAACACTTGGTCCTGCAAAGCGAACCTGGCCTTAGCATCCTCATGTGAAAAACCCCACAGGAGGATTCAAGGTTGTTCAAACTCACTACTGGTAATAAGCTATTGCCCAAAAATTAATAATTAAGAGATATAATCAATTAAGTATCTTTTAAAGCTTTTGGAGAAAGTTTGCTTCCATTACATAGGAAAAATCTCAAGAAAACCAGTTGCTGATGATTTTGTGAGGGACTTTCTAATTATGTAAATTATTACAATACTCAATCAGCTTCAGCCATACATTAAGGATGGGGGGTTTCAAATTTGTATCCATTCTTCTATTCCCTAGGAACAGCAGAATTTGGGAGAGCAAACATTTAAAAACTAACTGGAGCAGAGACAGAGTATTCAGGATGTGCTGAACTCTGGGATGTTGATGCAGAAGGCTGCTGTGGCAGGAATGAAGTGCAGGGGTGTTATCAACAGCTATCAGTGCACACCCAAGGGACTTTTGGAACAAACTTTAAGGAGAATTTTGTTTTTACCCTTATAGAGCTCCTGTAGGATACATAAGGACTCTATTATGGTCACAGCTTCAGAAGCTTTCTGGAAACTTTGAGAAAGAAAAAACTGCTCCTCTCTCCCCTGCCACAAATATTTGCAAACTTTTAGTTTCTGGAGAGGACAGAAAAGCTTAAGTGCTACAGAAGTACATAAAACCCTGTGTTTGCATTGATGTTTTAGGCTAATTTCATTGATACAAACAGGAGAATGATTATAACTTGTAATTAATTTAACTCAGCTCTACAGACCAGTCTCTAAGTACACTGCAAGGAACTCCCAACTGGTGAAGTTTGCTAGAGGTTATTTTACCTATTGGACAGATGAAGATCAGCTTTGGAAAAGGAATTAAAACATGGAAGACAGAATCAGAGCTCAACATGACTGACTTGGGTGAGGTTTTGGGTGCCTCCTCTGGCTGCAAGAACATTCAAACCACAGAGGCCTCAGATGAACAACAGGCTCAGCCCCCTGCACACCTCAGGCTCCTGGTGTGGTCGAGGGGAATTCACTGATTTTGAGCACAATGGGGAAAAGAAGCAAAACCCACCCAGCACTGAGGCCACACAGCCACAGAGCAGTGGCTGGACTGGACCCAGGCAGACAAAGCTCTCAGGAAGGGCACTGTGCCCCTCCCCACCCAAAATGGGCTCACCAGGGTGCCACTGCAGACTTTTTGGATAGGAAACAAGAACACAAGAGTTCCTCACTTTATATCCAAAGGATAACTGAAGGTACAAATTGAGATATCCTGGGCTGAAAGAACAGCAGAACAGGTCCTGAGCCCACTCCAGCTCTAGTGGGAATCTGCTCTCCATGTGCACCAGAGCTGGAACTTCCTGATAATGATCATCACCAAACACCAGAGCAGGAGCTTTTCTGGCAGGAAACCACAGCCTAAATATTCTATCATTTCAGATTTGTGGAAATTCCTTTAGTCTGAATGCCTATTTCTGTGTAATTATGAGCCTTTGTGAAAGTTTGACTTTTTTTCCTAATTCAGTAAGGCAGTAAAAACATCACCAGTTTGTAAACTTCAGCTGTGCCCAGATGATATGAAACAATTTCCACCGACCTTTCCCTGCAGCCAGAGCTGTTCCCCTCACCTGCTCTTCCATCCCCAACCTTTACCTGACAGCTCATGAGCAGACTGAGCTCCTTTTGGATATCAAACCCTAAGCTGGGAAAGAAAGGGATGAGAAACAGGCAAGAAATTCCCAAAGGAGCCTCACAAAGATGATCATTAAATACAGTAAAAGTAAACTGCAAGTGAACTCTTTCGTGTTCCTGCATATCCCAAATATTTGCAAGACTGATATGCTGAAATAGTCAGAGCAGGGGAACTTTTCCCTCAAAATAAGGATTACAATTGGCATACCAGGGTACACTGGCCTGTCAGATATAACACATCCACACCTCTTCCCCACGATAAGACAACTTTGTAACGTTGCAGTCACTGAAACTTTGCTTCTACCCCTGGAGTACCACTTGCACTAAAGGCCAGGAGTGATAGAAAACAGGGATAACTTTACAGGAGATGTTTCAAATACCCTGTAATGAATGAGAACATCCACCTTGCTTGTGTTCTTTTCCTCTCACCACCTTTGTGCTTGTGCTGCACATCAAGAACAACTTGAGACCCTTCAGCTGCTTCCAACTGCTCTTGTGCAAAATGCTTTTAAGGTGCTTATATGCAAGCTAAAAGAAAATACCAACAGAAACACTGTTAAATGATTCATGGGTAAAGCCATTAAAGACCAGCTGCTGCCTTACAGGAAAGCTGAACACAATTCCAGTTTGACATTTTCATTGTGTTCCAGGCCTTACATTACCTCTTATCCCAAACACAGCTTTTAGGACTACATTTCAACCCACATTACACCTTGACCTGGGCTCTGGGGATTGAATTTCCAGCATTGTTGCCTTTTTTCTTTCCTTAGTGAATTCAAATTCTTCTGGCAGTCATCTTTAAATTTACATAAAAATGACCCTGACCTAGTGCAGACAAGAGGTTTCCAGGCATTCTTGCTGGCAAAGGTCTTCAGTAAGGAAAGGGAGGATGAACCAGCTGCAAAAGGAGCAGGTTTTGTACTAAACAAGGAGCTTTCCAGGAAGCAGTTGTGTTCTTTGATAAACTTTCAAGCATTTCAAACAGGCACCTCAAAACTAGGCACAAATGGCCCCTAAAGCTTCCAATGTCCGTCAAACACTCCAGAAATTCCATCTGGGGGATGTTCTGCGTGATACAAAGAGCACATCTACTTTGCTATATCATTAAGTCTCAAATCTACATATATTCATACCTAACTATTTGGCCAGATAATGTCCATCTTCCCCCACCACAACAGAAGAAAGCAGCTTACCTAAAAGTACTTCCAACACCACCAAGTCCTCCACAGGTATAAGCAAAAACCAGCCAACACCTCTTGTGAGATCTGAGTTATCACCACCACTCTTGGTGCTTGGGCCAGAATTCTCCTGAAGTTTTTTTTCCCTGTCTCAAAACACTGATTTCTGTCAGCCCTGGGGTCTTACAATTGAAAATTCAATGATGATAAATGAAGTCTGAGCTATGTTTGACTTTTGGTCACTTCACAGTCTAATGTCACTAATATATTTAATATTTAAAATCATCCTATGTCACTACAATTGCTCAGTGTCTACAACTTTTGAAAACACTTCTAAATGTATCTCTGAATGAACTACCAGCAGTTAGCATTGGTTTTGAGTCAGGAAACCCCAAGGTAATTCTGGCCCTGAAATGAATTTCCTCTCCATTCCAGCACTTAGGAAGAGCTGACAGAGAGGGTGAGTGAGTGCTGGCCATTGGATGCTGACAGGAATTTGTCCATAACTGTGCAATTTCTTGGTCAGAATTCCCTTATCTGGGCACACAGCAAGGCTTATTTACTTCCCAAGCTACCCCTACAGTTAGGCAAAGAGAATTTTGCATTTCTGTTCTGTAATATTTGTACATGCGGCGAGAGAGTCAGAGAGAAGCAACGTTCTATTAAAAAAATAATCAAATAAATAAAAAATAAAACCCAAGTGCCAAGTTGGTTATAATAAAGTGTCAGTTTGTCTCATATGCCAAACAAACCTAATATTTGGTGTATTCAATGGAAAGACTGCTGAGGAAAATAACACAGGAGTTATACTAATGGATGGGAAATATAAAAAACAAAGGGTTGAGCTGCATGATGTTGTCTTGAAGTGGCACCAATGTTTCTGAGAGGCTGAATTTTGACAGCTTCTGCACATACTGACTTTCTCCAGCTCAGTGCAGCACACAATTTATAGTAACAACTAGAAATGTTCATTTTCCTGTTAAGAGGCCATAACCAGCATTTCTTTTGGGTCACAAGAAATCAGATTTAAGTGCAGGATCTTGCACATCCCTTTGGTTTGTATTTCTACAGAAACTCCTCAGTTACTGGCACCAAGCAAACACAGACCTTCCAAACCAACAGTGATGAACTAACACTGGCACATCACATTGCTCAACTTTGCATAAGTCATGGACAAGGTAAAGGAACTGAGCTGAAGCAGTGAAGTGCCCAATTACAAAATGAAGAATTTGCCCTTCACAGCAGGGTCTAAAGGTGTGAAGCAAAGAAAACTCACACTGACACTTTATGTACAACTTGGTCATTGGCAACGGTCCCCTAAACCATTTTTTTTTAAACTGAACCCAGCAAAACTATACAGAATGTGAAAGAATATTTGCAACAGATCTCAAAGGACAGTGTAGAGAAATTCATTATGGTGTACCTGATGTTTAAATTAACTTAACAGATACGGCCTGTAAAACAAACACAGTATGAACCTGTGGATTTTTTTTTTTCTTTTTAAAAAAAGGACTTTTACAGAATTCAAGTAGTGTAGCAGGAAACCATAGATGCCTTTTGATCACAGGTCAGGCAAAATAGAGCCACTTGTTGGGTTTCCCCCTTGCTTGTGTCTGCTCAGGTGTCCCAGTGGATCTATAAGTCTGTGGATGTGAGCTTTTTCATGCTCCGTCGCTGAGCTAAACTGGAGGCTGCCACAGGCTCCAGCACTGGCTGAAATGTCTTGTGATTCAGTGCAGAATATGTAGCAGCCATGGCTCCCTAGAGAAAAAGGAAATACATAATAGTAATAATAATAATAATTCATATTTTTATATAAAAGTTTTATTCATAAAATAAAGCATTTAAACATTAAATACTCAATTAACTCCATTAAAATGAAACAAGACTTATGCCAGGTCATGTGAATTCTCTAAAGCTTGTTAGGGAAAAAAACAAACAGCTGTTGTTGAATCCTTCCAATATCTAAGCATGGCTGTCTGACACTTATTTTTCTTTCTTTTGTACTTCTTTTGTTTACCTTAAATGTAAGAGTCACCTGTTAATGTAGGTCAGAATTTGTACCCTTCAAGCAAGATTAGCACCAGTTTCTCAAATCCAGCCACTTCAGTGGCTACTCAAGTCCTGACTTAGGAGACAACTAAAGAACTACCTTACAGAAAACACACAGAAAAACCTCTTCCTCTACAAAGAGGTTAAAAATAATTATTTACCAATAATTTGAAGAGGGCCTTTATACAAGGGTATGTAGTGCCAGGACAAGAGAAATGGCTCCCCACTGTCAGAGGGCAGGGTTAGGTGGGACATTGGGAAGGAATCCTGCCCTGTGAGTGTGGGGAGGCCCTGGCACAGAGCAGCTGTGGCTGCCCCTGGATCCTTGGAAGTGTCCAAGGCCAAGGTTGGATGGGCCTTGGAGCAACCTGGGACAGTGGAAGGAGATGGATGGCCCAGCTTTGAGGTCCCTCTCAACCCAAACCATTCCATGAATTTGTCTCACTATGCAGCTTAAATGTGTCAGTACTAAAGAAAACAAACAGAAAAAAAGGAAAGTTCTGTCTGTAGCTCTAAACCAACAACTGCTTGCAGAGCCCCCAGCTCCAGCAGCATCCCAGGTGGGTTTACCTTTACTAGATGTGGGGCATCTTGCCTGTTGAGCTGATAATGAGGCAGCTGGTCCCTACAGGCAATCCAGGAATGCTTCAGCACCTGCTCGGCCGTGTACCGCTGGTGGGGATCCACGTGCAGCATGTGTGACAACAAGTCCTGCAGGGAAAGGGAAACACACAGATTGCTCAGTCCAAATCATCTGAGGGGGCCCTTACAGCAGCAGGGATGGCAGAATGAGAGAAGCACCCAGTGTGGAGGGATTAACACAATGCAAACACACAGAGCTCAGCAGACAAACGGGATCATTCTGTGCCCTGACACTGCAGAAGGCTGAGAACAATGTGTTGTACTATTGGAGCAGCTCAACAGAGCCAGCCTTGACTGCAAAGCAACTCACTGTTGTGCCTTTCACGTTTATCATGAATAAAATCTTTAAAAGACTAGAAATCCTATTAAAATGTAGCAGGCAGATCTTATGGAGGAAAGCTGTTATTTGCAAATCTCTCTCTCTCCTTGTTCATTCTGCACTTTGGGCTCTGTGACTCCTTACTACGACTGAATTCAGAGACTGTGAGACACCAGCAACGAGTTTTTCCTTCAAGAAGCCACATAAAGAATAAAGCCAGCAGCAATGGACACTTGTTTTTGCCTGTTAGAAGCATTAGCAAGAAGCTACTGATTAATTACAACGTTGGTCAAAAGAAGAGGTGGGTGGGAAGGGCACAGAACAGAGACAGCAACAGTTTGAAATAAAACCAAAATATGAGCAAGCTGACAGAATGTTCCCTTTGTTTTAGGTACAAAATGTGAAGCATTCTTAAATACACAGAAGTGAATTTCTTGTGCTAAGACAGCAGCAGCCAACAGGCATTCTGAATCACTCCTACTGAAATGAGAAAACAGTGCAGTTCCAAAGGCTCAGGAAAAAATATTGAAACATTAATATTTAATATTAATGCTGATCTTTTTAAAAGGTAACACTGGTGATTAAGATACCCACAGAGTGGGTCAACACCATCCCAGGGAATCCATACTGATTACAGATGGAGTCTTTAAATAAAGAGATTGGAGCAGATATCCTTCCCTGCAATAAAGTCTGCAGACAGTAGTAATAAACTACACTTATAGAGCAGTCTAGCTGATAGAGCTCAGTAGATTTCATTGGAATTCTACAAAAATATAAAACCAAAACACATTTACACCTTTGCTGCATCTGAAACAGTGTCCCAGTTGCCTCCACTTAGAGAGAATTTTCCACTGCCTATCCGTACTAGGATCTCCTCAGGAGTATCATTGGGACCATTGGCAAATGGAGTATAGCTGTTGAAAGAGAAAAAAAACAACAAAACCACCTTGTTATGGATAAAAACTGCAAGAAATTGGTAAAACCTCGTGAATCAGAGGCAATATCCCACTGCTAGCAGACACATGTCACAGAACTATTAAACACTATTAATATTTCTAATATTACATGGAAAGTACAGACTTATCAAGAGAATAATTTCCAACAGACAGGATTTAGCCACAAGACTAAAAACCTGCTCTTCTGCTGTCAGAGCAGAACCCAGCAAACATCTCTCATTTGGCCACTAGATGCTTCCTAGAGCTTCAGCAAGTCTGGAGGTTTAGGAAACTCCAGAGATCCCAACCCAGAGTGTTCAACCCAGGAATGCAGCCTGGGGCAGAGGACAGCAGGTGAGTGAAGGGGATGGGGTGGCAGGACAAGAGGCTGGAGGGTAAAAAGAAACCCACCCCATATTTTCACAGACTCAATTCCCTCCTGGAAACTGGGGGAAGTCTTTGGCACCCCCAAGTCCTGCACTGTGGGGAGAGAAGCCTTGAACCTTGTGAGATAAACCTGGTTTATTTGGCTTTGACTCAGAGCTGCCTGTCCCACCTGAGTGTCTGTGTCATTCCCTGAGGCAATGCCTCACCATTTCTATGGAAGCAGGGATTCAGGCAACATTCTGGGATTTTAGGTAAACAAAACAGCTCAGAAATATTCTCACCCTGCCAACATTGTGTAAAGGAGAACTCCCAAGCTCCATATGTCACAAGCAGCATCATACCCCTGTCTCATGAGAACCTATGAAACAAAGAGTGTTAAAGACTTACCATATACTAAAAAAATCCCACCAAAACAACACCAAAGTCTAAAGAAGGGTAAGACCAGCCCTGGATCATGTCAGAGATTTGATTATTGATTTTCTAATATACAGGTTGCAGTAAATACCAACAACATTTCTTGTTCTCAGATCATCTCTTAACATTTTCAACAGGCTCACATCTTATTTTTGAGGGTGGACTCGGCTGTTTTTAAAGCAGGTTTATAATAAACACATGCACCAGTGTTTAAAAAGCATGTGTGATTATATTTAAAGAAAAGTAGCAGAATTGTTGAGGTTTTTTCCCAAGCATTGCTGAAAAGTTTTAGCATTTGATGCATCAAAAACAGCCTAAAGGAAACACAGAGCAGCTCGAAATACCTCTGGTGCCACAAAGTTTGCAGTGTAGCAGGGAGTTAGAAGTAGTCCATTTTCTCCTCGAAGTTGTTTTGCAAATCCAAAATCACAAATCCTGATGGAATCAGCATTGTTTGAATCATCAGTATATAAAATATTACTGGGTTTAAGGTCTCTGTGCACCACCTTTAAACAAAGACATTTGAAAAGCCATCATTTAGGAGGAGCAGGTATATTTGTTTGTAATTTACAATTTATAAAAGCTGTTCTCCAGACAGATATGAGAATAACATTTAAAGTAACCAAAAATTGTAGTTCAGGTAATAGAATAAAAACCTCCTGGCTCACAATGCAACTGGAACCAACATCATCATTTGGCAACAAGGAGAACAGGACAAAAATCTGCTGTTTCATGAGGTGCAGAGTCAAAAGGCTTTGCCAGGATAAGAGGCTAAGTTGCTTCTATTATTCACCTTTGTGAGAAAATACAAAACCTTGCAGCACAAGAACAAGCCCAGCAAAGCTTGGGGAAGGGACTGGTAATTTCAGAGCTGACAGGGGGTGGGGTGGAAGGGCCCACTCACCCCCTGGCAGTGCAGGTAGTCCACGGTCTTGGCGATGGTGAAGAGCACAGCGCTGGCCTCCCGCTCCGAGAAGAATTTCTGCCTCAGGATCCGGTCCAGCAGCTCCCCCCCCTTCATCAGCTCCGTGACCAGGTAGATGAATCTGCCATCATCATACACCTGGGGAGAGGTTTAGCAGTGCACTCACACCACATGCACACAGACAGACAACGTGTGTAGTTACACAGCCCCACAAATCCCCTCCTCTGCCAGGAGCGGGCAGCACAAACAGCAGGGACTGCCAAGCAGGGAGTGCAAGGCAGCTCAGCTCCTGTGTCAGCCTGGGGGTTCATGACTCAAGCTGTTCATTCATCACTCTCAATTCATACTGTTAATTCATCACTCTGAGTTCAATTTCCCAGTGTAAGAACTTCTGGTGGAAGAGGAGAGCAGCCCTACATTCCCCACTGCTCTGCCCTTCCATGGGCCATTCTGGCACAGACAGGGCAACACCCAGGCCACTGCTTCCTCAGGGGACCAACACACTCATGTGCTGCTCATGTGAAACAAGAAGAAATATGGCATTTCTAACCTTTACAACATTTCTCACTGCAAGCTGCTTAAACAGCCTTTAGAAAAAATTCGTATCAGGACAACATTGTATTTTGAAACACTCCCTTCTACTACTAGGTACTGCTCTCCCAAAAGATTTTTCTATGTAAAAGAAATTTAATGAATCCCAATAAAGTGCCTACACTTGCATTTATTTTTTGAGCACTAATAAGAGGCAGCAGAGAAAGAGGTACATACATCCTTTAAAGTAATAATATTTGGATGTTGCCCATAACGCATGAGAATCTCGATTTCTTCTGAGGGATCCCTTTTGCTTTTATCAATTATCTGCAAAATATAACAGGAAAAACAAATTGCATAAACAAAGTCTATTAAATAGATTTTTGTATTTATATTCTCATTTCAACACAAAATTCTAGAGTTCATTACTTCTTTCCAATCATGACTAATTCATCTTTCTGCTTCTCATCCCATTTATTCATTTCTTGCTCTATCCTTGTTAAAATTCTATCATTAATGCAGCCTATCCTCTCCACTGAACAGGGAAATGCACTGGACTGTCTGAAGCATCACTAATTCCCTGCAGCCCAGTTCCACCCTTGTGAATCTCATTTTATTTCAGGTGTTCTCATCATTGTAGAGTATTTCCAGCTTTCAAGATTGTAATTTATAAATACATAAACAGGCACAATAACTGGAAAATTCACAAATAGAAGTCTTCAAATCTACTAGCCAATATTTTCAGAGTGTCAGAGTGGAATTTATTCCAATACCTTCACAGCAAATTCCATGTTTGTAGCTATGTGGATGCACCTCTTGCAAACGGAGTAGGAACCCACACCAATATCTTCCTTCAGTTCATAGACATCAGTGAACTGTGCACTGTTTCCATGAAGCTGCTTTAAAAAAACACAGGCAAGTGGTTATCTAAAGCAACAGGATTCTCTTTGCCATTACACTTTACCAACAGCAGAAGTTGCTCCTGCTGGCTCATGACTTTTCTTTGAAATTCTGCCTCCATAAAAACAATAACTCGTTTTTTAAAATTAAAAATATCCCATAAAAGTATTTAATAAGGCACATTTTATAATGGTTTCCTTAACTAAGCAAGAACAACTGTAAATGCTAAATATTGGTCAGTCTTTGACATGTCAAAGAAGTCTCCCAAAAAGCAAAGCATTACCTGGACTATGGGCAGGATATTGGTGAGGGGTGATATTTTATGGTCTTCTACAGTAGTAGTTGCAACAAAACTAAATCCCTTGAAGAGCTGGTGGGCATTTGCACTGGGTGGAACCCCTGGAGAATCTGGAGGCAGACAGACACACAGGATTAGTGTGGCTACATCCCAGCAAGGGCATTTTGTAACATTCAAGACAGGTATGTTATAAAAACCATTCTGAGGGAAGGGAAGCAACCAAGAAGAACAAAGTTAAATAAAACTTCTAGTTTGGTATCAGTGCTCTCTTACTTCAGTAACAAACACAAATACCCCAGGGTTTTATCTAAAACTGCAAAGCACTGCAGGAATTTATGTATGAACACATGTTTTAAGGAAGAAGTTTATTGAAACAAAACTACTTATGGAAAAGAAATAAAGATCATTGTCTTGTGCTCAACAGCTTTGTAACACAAGAGCAACTACAGACTGTGCTGCTGGCAAGGCACAAGTGAGGCAACACAAGAATATCCAATTAGTGAATTATCACTAAAAAGATATCACTGAATGATTAGAATTAAGTTTTCCTCAGATTATATTCTGTGCACCTCTGAATTCGCTGTCCAAAATCTCACAGTGAGCACAGCTCAACAATCTTGTGTAGCTTATTAAAAGCACAGAGCTTCTCCAAACAAACATGAGAGGGTTTAAAAGTTGGATGCAGCGGGAAAGAAAAAACTCCCAAAAGAAAACCTGAATTGAAACTTGCAGCTGACCAAGCAATAATAATGATAATACTTAATGTTTCTTAAAGCAAAGCATTCTCAGTGAAATACTGACCCTTAAAAGAATCACTTCTGCAGTCAAATTGAGTTTACTTTTAGTATTAAATATTTCCCTTCAAACACTGCATGCCTGATTTTAATTGTAATTAGAAACCATTTGTATTCTTCTTCCTGAGTCAAAGATAGCAAAATATTCAAAGAACAGAAACCTGCTGAGGGGAGCATCCTCCTTCAAAGCATTGGAAGCCTGGTAGATCCTTCCCTTTTAACTTTGCTCTGGCTTTTCTGTTTGTTGTTTTAGCATTAATTTGACCCTCCTGTCCCACAAACCTCACCAATTTATAGCCATGCACAGTTACCTTTTGGTGTTTTTGCTGTGAATTCTGGATCAAAACAGAAAGTATCTTCTGGCTTTCCAGAGGCAGGTTTGAATGGAGGCTGAATTTCTCTTCTGAACAGTTTCTGAAGAAGGAGGACAAAGATAATTAAGAGTCAATGAACTTTCCATGGGCACTGTAATTTTGCCAAGATAAAAGGTAAAGGACAAAGACCAGTGACAGGCAGGTCCCTCTTGGCAAGGAACTGCCCTTTCTCAAAGCTCTATTCCAGGACTTTCCTAACCCACCAAACTAAATCAGGGAAAGATGGGAAAGATCTTAAATCTGCAATAAATCCCATTTACAGCTAAGGAACAGAAAACTTCATGGCAAAAGATGTTGAATCCCCATGCAAAATTCAGAAAGTTCTGAGAGCATTTCCTTGACAATTCTCTCCTCCTTTCAGACCTGTTTTTTGTATTTTTTTTTTTAACTTTCCTGCACAAAAATCAACAGCATAATTTAGTTTAAAAAATAACCAAACCAAACAAACAAATAAAAACAAGGAAAAGGGGCCTGAATTCATCCCAAAGAAATAATGAGAGAAAATACAGCAGTGTCATCAACACCACCAGAGTGAAAGAAATACAAATTATTGTCAAATTGAAAAAAAAAATATAAAGAACAAAGAAAGAGCTAGAACGGCTGAGCTTTCAAACTTCCCTGATGGTATTTATTTCAACATCAGTCCCTTCAAAAGGAAACCAAGTAAATAATCAAGCTAAACAAGACAACAACTTCTGAAGTGTATTCACATAAAGCAGTGAAGTTTTGCTGTTACTAAAAACTTGCTGCTGAACAGGACTCTGAGGCAGCTGCTCCATGAACACAGTCAGAAAATAACTTTTTGGAAATAAATACAGGAGATAAACAGATGGATAATGATGGGGGGCTTCAAAGAAATAGGTGAGCACAGCACTGCCCTGTGTGGCTGCAGTTCTGTCAGCACAGCCACCTCTTATTTATTCCATCAAGCCTTCAGTAGCACCACAGCAAAGGGGGGATTGATTTCACACACAGCACCTTGGCTTTGAGAACATTTCTGGCAAACACAGCTCAGAGGATGAGTAAACCACACAGCAGAATCAGGAGGTGCTCATGAAAAATTGAAGCCAGGAGTCATGATCTTATAGACTTTGGATCATCTTGGAACACCTGAGTTAATTCCTGAACTGTGACTGGGACAGGAGTGATGCAGAGGGAAGTCCAGGACAGTCACAGGGAGCCCTGGGAACACCAGCAGCCTCTCCCAAATGCTCTAACAGACCCTTTAAGCTTGAGAATGCTGCCACTCTTAATTAAAAAGTGAATGCACAATTTATAATTAACACTCCCTATCTGCAGTAAATACTGCAGCTCCAGATGCCAAGGAGTCACAGGAGAAGCCAGGATGTGCCAGTCAGCAGCAATGCAGTGTTTGCTGTGCCCTATTCAGATGCAAATACTTATAATGCTACAACACAAAGAAAAATTAACAACAGCTTTATCATTCAGATCTTTTGTACTCACATTCCAGTCAACAGTAGAAAAAAAAGGATGTCTCTTGATTTCTTCAACTCCATCTGAACCAGCTCCTGAACAAAAGAAATTATGTATGATAAATGAGTGTATTTAACACACTTGTGGGTGAAGTCTTTGAAGGCTGCACTAAAAATTAGTTCAATTCTAAAAAGTTTGCACAGACATGGTTATTTGAGGGAACTGTAAATACAGAAATGTTCCAAGGATGTAAAATACTTAAGAAGGCAAAGAGAGCACAAGAAGCCTACAAGTGCAGTGTCAACATCCTCTGCTCTGACACTGTCAGAGTTTTGGCTCTCCCTAAGTCACTGATCCCAAAAGTGACCATTCCTTGGCCAAACCCAGGAAGTCACAACCCAAATTAACAGGAAATGGTATCCAAATGTTACTGATCACCCAGAGCTCAAGAGTCTCTAGTAACTACATTTTTTTTTTAAATAAAAAATTAGGCTGAATTGATAATTAAAAGATCCAAACCAACCTAATCTATTTGATGGGTTCCTTTTAAACAACATCCTCAGGAGACTTTGTGCTTCAGGGCTGAGGAACTGAGGCATTCCCAGCTTTGCTCTAGAAGGAAACAGAGAATAAGTCAGAGGAAGAAACTTATCTTAGTAAAAACTGTCTACACAGATTTCACTGCACAGTTTGATGTATCAAGGATCTATTCCAAAGCTTTGTAGAGTGCACATACTTAACTCATCAACTTTTCAAGTTTCCTATTATATGAGTGGTTTAAAATAAAACCCAACAAAAAACAAACTAAAACCACCAAATGCCACCCAAGCCCTCAAAGCAAACTTGATGCTGAAACAGAGTAAAATAATTATCTCAGGAACAGATAAGTATTTTCAAAGATATCTTCACATCACCAGGAGATTTTTTCCAAAATAACTCCCAGTAACTCAGAAGAGACTCACCAAATCCCCAGTTACCTGCCCTTGAAGTGATTGCTACTACTCCTCCAGGGCTCACTGAGCCACCATATAAAAGCTCACTGATTTTACCACTTATTTTATGTAATGGAAACTCTAAGGCCAAGGCAGGAAATTCTTGTGCAGAACTGCAGCATCACTGGGAGCTGCAAGGGAGGCAGCTCATACTCTAATCCAGCCTTTCACAGGCAGCACCACCATGAACTCCCACTCAGGGCAAGCTGGGGAAGAACAGTGTTTCTCCCTCCTCCCCTTCCCCATCACCCCTCAGAGGGCCCAAGGCTCTGCCTGTGCTAGGAGGAAACTCTCTGTCAGCTGAGCACAGACAGACGAGAACATTTTTGCCCAACAGCTGCACTCACTGAGCACCAGTTCACCCAGTCTGTCCAGTCCAACAGCTTCTGTTGTAACTGGGGTAATTTAAGATGAGAATTTGAGCACGTAAGTGCTCTCCACACATCTGTACACAAAGCAACACCTGATCACCTGCTGCTTACAAAACAAGGTGTGCTGTAACAGTAGCAAGGGAGTGTAACAACAGCAGGACTGTAAATCAAGCTGCTCTAAGTCACTGTGCTGTTCTTATCTTTATTATACGCCTACAATCAAAGTACAGATTCATCCCTAAGGTTTTAATTGCTGGGGACACTTAATGGTATTTCACAGGCTGAGATCTAAGGCTTATCAAGAGGCTTTGCTTTTTGCTCCTGTTCCAGCTCAGTGCTCTTAGAATCAAAATGGTTTGGGTTGGAAGGGACCTTAACGCTCATCTTGTTCCACCCCCTGCCACGGGGACACCTTCCACAAGACCAGGCTGCACAAGGAGTTGTAACAAGCTGTTAAAACACATTTAAAATGACATTTTCTGACTTCTGAAAAAGGAAGGAGATATACTTACTTCAGGATCATATTCATAGTCTCATTTCGATCTTTACCTTGAAATGGCAGGGTACCAGTAAGCATTTCAAACTGGAAAGAACAAATGTTAATCTAAATCAACACTTCTTCCCTCAACTGCTGAAACAAAGTGTTAAGCACTGCACTCTTTTCTAGCTCTACATCACACTGGTTGAACTTTGAAAAGATTATGAAAATGTTCTCAAATCTAAAATTCTGCTCTCACTTGCAGTTTACATGATGATGATAATAGGGGCAAGTGTAACATGATGATGATGGAGGAATATTTTACATCAAGAAGCTACTTGAAAGTAACAAAATCTCCTCCACAACCAGGTTTTAAATGTTGCCATACTCCAAAAACGGCAAGAATGGTAAATTACAGAACAGTAGTTTACTTTTCAAGTCCACCTGCAAGTCAGGCTGATGCTCTAACATATCCCAGGAAGGGCAGAAGTGGCAGCAGTTACTGACTTTTCTCCACTCCAGGGCTCCTTCCACAGGCTCACTCTTACAGAAATGCCATTACTATTTGTTCAAACCAAGCCTTCAAGTCTGTTTTTAAATTTAACTATCAAGTAACATGCAAAATAAATAGACAAAGTGAAGCCTCACACTGACTGCAACTGGTTTTATCCACTAATAGATGACACACAGCATTTTTCTGGTGCCCGATAAACATTCCTTAAGAGGTGAAAAGTTGATTTTATTCCACCCAGTAGCAATTCAGTTATTGAATTGGCCCCCTTACCCAAGCATTCCTAATCAGAACTGGACAAGCTTATTCTAAGTGCATTTGTGTGAGCTTAGCAAGGGAAGCAAGAGGCAAATACAGTACCATGAGGACCCCAAAGGACCACCAGTCAGCACTCTGGTTGTGCCCTCGCCTGTTTACCACTTCAGGAGCCATGTACTCTACAGTACCACAGAAAGAATAGGCCTTCTTCTCTTGGTCTACTGATTCCTTGCTGAGTCCAAAGTCTACAACAACAGCATCACAAGAATACAGCCAGTAAAGAACTTCAGGGGAAAAGAATAAATCAATATACGGTGCTTCGAAATCCAAGCGTAGAGAGGTTTGGGTTGGTTATTCTCAGAAATATGATTAGCACAGCTCTCCATGAAACAAGAGACTGCAGGTATCTAGAGATAGCACGTTTAGTTTACTACACACCTCCAGAACCATTCTAAAAGTCATTAAATTCATGATTAGCCATCAAAATTATGACTGAAATAACTCGACATTTGAAATCCTACGCATTTAGAGCCCTAAGATACTCAGAAGTTCTCGTTTTCTCTGTTTACTGCTTGCTTTATTCACACAAAAAATTGGATAGAAGTAAAAATCAGTTTCAAAGGGAATGCAGTCTGCATGGTCTGGTCTTACTGAATGATGAATAAATAAAATCACACTAAAAATATTGTTGTTACATAAGGCAACATGGATCTCTAACCTGCCTCAAGTTCAGTACAGAACAGTCCTGCATTCCCAGAATATTTCATTCCAGAACACTTTTGCCCTGTTTTGAATACAGTGAATACACAAGCCCTTGACATTGGCTCAGTTCTCACACATCCTTTTTTTCATTGGGGAAAATGATTGCTAATCAATGATCCCATCCATTATTTCCACTTTCAGAAGAAAAGTGACAAATTTAGGATTGAATTGTATTTAAATATAGCAGAATTTTTAAAGGAATGCATTTTCTAAACCTGATTTCCATCAAGTCTTTGAGGGTTTAAAAAACTTCATTTTCTCTTGCAATCTAACAGCAATATCTTAGATTAAAATATATGATGAAATCCCTAGTACAAAAGCATCACCTTAAATGTAATTTAAAGCTTTCAGAAATTTATAGTAATTTGTTTTCCAAACAGTCAGTCTTTTGTATACATTGTTTTCTAGAATATATGTATTTGGACTGTTCCTCACAGAACTATTTTCTGCAATTTTATATGCATTTAAGATTGAGAATACAGAAACTCAAAAAAGCTTATTTAGAAAGTGCTGTATGAATGAGTGGTGCCTACCTGTTAACTTGATATGTCCTGCTTCATCAAGCAAAATGCTGAAAATTAAAATTCACATTCACCAAAACACATAAAGAGCAATGCTTACATAAAACATTTCAAATATAAGTTAAAAATTATGATATCCAATTCTGTTATTACTTTAACAAGCAAATATTATTTCATTTAAATCATAGATATGTGTTTTACATTTTGTACTTGTTTACAAAATCTAACAGAAATAATTTTGATTTTTTAGAGTGGAAAAGGCAAAACAACAAGCAAAATACACATAATAGTGGTAAAATACATTTTACTTTACTTTTCTGGCTTCAGGTCCCTGTACACAATTCCCAAGCTGTGAAGGTGATCCAAAGCAAGGGCCAGTTCTGCGAGGTAGAATTTCACATCTTCCTCTGTAAACATAACCTAATAAGAACTGTATAGATTTACCTTCTGATCTTGTCTTCAGTTTTTAAAACTGCAATCTAAAAAAAATATAGTCCTGTCTGCCTAAATTTCAAATTTTAAAAGTCCCTTGTGAACTCATAATTCATGAGTTCAGCCAAGAGAAATTATTTACTTATATCTGTTAATTATAAAGTACACAAAGAACTACCTGCAATACTTAAATAAAACCATCAGCATTACTGCAAAGCATTAATTAACTTTTAGATAATCAATTCATTGTTATAGTTGGTGTAACTGACACCCAGCACTCCTCCTGCCACAATCCCAGACAGTTTTCCACTGCATTATAAAATTTAATATATGGCTGCTGTTTGGGGTGCGTGTGAATACACATTAACAAGATTTATAAAAAAAAAAAAAAAAAGGCAAAAATCATTTAGGAAAAAAGCATGCAGAATAAACCACTGGTGACAATAAAAATGACAATCTGAGAGTTGAAGAACCTACTCTACCCTTAGGAAAAAAAATAAAATTAAAAACCCTGGTGAGACACTGAAATATTGACATTGCTTCTAGAGCAGAGATGCACTTCTGTCCTGAACACTCCACAGGTTGCTTCTAAGGTAATACAAAAAACTGTGCCTGCTTTGGCTCTTGTCATGTTCTTGGAATCTTTAAATGGATTGAATTTGGGCTTTAAGGGAACTATTCCCTTGTTTGCTGAGTGCAGCCACTCAGCAGCTGCCCAAGGCTGAAATGAAGGTACCTGGCTCCCTGATTTAGTGCCACTGCTCTGTGCTGTGAAGTGCTCAGCTCTGATCCGTTCTCCAGGCACAGAACATTCCCTGATTTCCACAGTGCCAGGTGCTCCCCTCGGGTGAACAATGAAGCTGTTACACTGCACACAGTGTCACCTTCACACCTTTAAAGAGCAGTGCTGGGTTTCACCTCTTTCAAAAGAGCAAAGGGAAACCTGGGATTTTATTACTCCTTGGATTTCATTACTCCTTGGAGCAGCCAAAATGCAAATCTCAGAATACAATGATGTTAAATGCTAATCTACCATCTCCCCATAATGACATCTAAAGCTGTTCTCTGGGTCAAGTTAAACATGATGCAAGTCAACTTCATTAAATATTGCTAATAAAACCTTCATTACACACTCATCTCACTGCCACAGCTGAAACTCTCATACCACAGTAGAATTTAAAGACCAACAAAGTCATTTAATAACTTCATGCTAAACCAAATTAATTTAAAATAATCCTTGTGTGCAAAGTATGGAATGCCACAGGGAATTTATCCTCATGTGCATTGTCCACAGGCTGTGTTTCACCATGGGCTTGTGAAACTACCTCACGTTCCCACCTGAAAATAAAAAACCTGATTTTTTTTATATCTAGGTACATAAAAGCCAGCATAGAAGAAAACTGCAGTGTTCCAAAAAACAGGTGGAGTCTTAGCAGTAAGAAAACTTGACAATTATGACTTCTTGATTCCCTGATGGAGTTCTTATGGACAGACTTGCATTCCTTATTTAAGAATGTTCCAAAGTGGATAATCCCAGCTGGGTTAGGGCAAGAGAACAGCTCTTCCTGCTCTTCCAGAATTCCCTCTGGAATTAGACATCCCGTATCAGAGCAGTGCCTGACCTCTCTCCTACCTCCTGCTCCAATAACCCCAGCACAAGTAGGTCACTTTAAGTTTTTAACAGCCATTTTAGCTTCCAGATTAATTAATTTTGAGCTCAATTCTTAGACATAATCACTGTGTTACCGAGGTCAGCTTTTAACAAAAATGCCTTTAAATTCCTCCTTCTTTTTTGCCTGCCCCTAAAGCAAACCCTTTATTTTTATGGGAAGTATATGGGAAAAAAATTCTCTCCTGGTCTTACATACTGGGAATAAACAACCTCCTCCATGCCATGAAAAAAATCAGATAACACAGTTTTCTAATTTAAGAAAGTGGCTTTTCCTGTGCTTTGGCAATACAAATGGATTTACAGTGGTGAAAACACTGAAAACCTCTCTTGCTGTGAAGCTGTTGAGAAACTGCCATTAAAAATTTAGATCTTTATAAAAGGTTTGCCAAAAGAAAATAGAAGTCTTCTAAACGTGTTCATAACACTTAAGGTAACACGTAATAAATATTTGATGGCAAATGTTTAAAAAAAATAACAGCCTGTAGCTGTATCCCATTCCCTCCTGGGAAGCTCTCCCTCCAGAAAACAAAAATAGAAATGAAAAATCCAAGGTCCAGCTGTGTGCCAGGGCTGGATGGAGGGGAGTGGGCTCAAAAGCACTTCATGTTCCCACTTTGTGGGATTCAGGATGAGCAGTTGGATTGCAGCACGAGGCAATTTTACAGTGCAGCAGAAACCTCTCAGGGCTGCAGGATTCCAGGAGCACCTAAGCTGACTAAGAGCATGAGAACTACACATCCCCTTCCTTCAGTGCTAAATATTCATTTACTTCAGTTGTGTTTCCAAGCAACAAAACATTTTTAGACAAAAGAACTGTACTTTGCAGATGCCAAATTAAAACTTGGGCTACTCATCAATACACGCTCGGGTTTCTTAAGGATAGAACAGAATCTAGAATATGTAAGGAAAGCCCAACCAAGTTATTAAAAACTTCACTATGACAAGAAATATGAGGGAAAACAGGTTTAGAAGCCAATCCTGTACCAACAAAACCCAACCCCTGTCCAAGAGTGAGTGGAGATAAAATGTTAGGTACTTACCTCTTTGGATAATCGTGTGAATACATCTCCTCCCCTGAGAAAATCCAATATTAAATAGAGCTTCCCTTCAGTCTGAAAGGCTTTAAAAATAAACAAAAAAAAAAGAAAATCAATAGTTGTATGACAAATCTACAAACCAGATCTGAATGCTTTTACAACTAGGAAATTTCAGTCACAGGCAATACTTTTGTTGTAGAACTGAAATAATTCAGCAGCACACAAGGTAATTTACTGAATGATTCCTCACTTCTTCATAGAAAACCTTAGTCATGAGAGATGATTAAAATAATGTTCTTTTATTTCTCCTTTGTCAAACAGGGAAACAGCAAGGATGTCAATTACTGTGGTTTGGTTGAAATCAATGAAAAATACAAAATCTCTGCAGAACTTGAAAGCAAAGATTTGGAAAGTTCTTACAAGAGGGCTCCATCTAAAACTTTTATATAGATGTGTATTTACATTCCCCTTTTTTGATTTGTTTTCCAAGTTGCTAGACCCTAATGTGGACCCTCCCAACGTGAGGCAGAACTGTGCCCTCAGGCCAGGCAAAGAGGAAGGAGTCTGTACCAACCATAGTGCAGTTTGACGATGAACGGGTGATTCACTTCCACCAAGATGTCTCGCTCCATTTTGGTACGGACTCTGTCCCGCACTGAGGGAGCAAGGAGAGAACCAGAGTGAAACACAGGCACAGCAGAAAGGCTTGGCTGGCCAAAGGAATCTCCTCCCTATTTGTTTTTAAGGTTCCTATAAAACTCATTCTTTCAGACAGCAAACTCTGGTTTGGTTTCTGGCCTGCCCCAAATTTCTTATTTGCTTCATCATATTTCCCCATATTTTGTGATAACCCATACTGCCTTCAAGAAAAAACTTCCCATCTACTCTTCCAACTTCAACTTTTGAATTAATTCTTTGTCCTGAATATAAAATATTTTAAAGATTACTTTTCCCCCTTTAACAGTAACAGTCCTATTTACACACAGTGGACTCGCACCCATTCAAGTGTCTCCTGAAAGCCAAAATCCTGAATTAAATTGTTATGGCTCCTGGAACAAGGGAATGACTTAATTTTAACCACAGCAGAGTTCTGACTTAACAAAAGACAAAAGGAAAACTGTTTATGAAATTAACTTGTTTTCATATAATGAAAAGTCTAAACAGAATTAAATAATCCAATTTTAAACTTTGAAAGAGCATTTCTGACCACATAATTAAAGCTACCTGGCCAAATTTAAAATAATACTTAAACATGAACTTACAAGTTACTCTGAAAAAAAACCTCTTGTCAGAGAAGAGTTATGAACTCACTGACAAATTTAACATTAACAAAAGCTTTTAAATACAGGCACTAAACCCCATGGTCCAAAGTCCCAGTTGAAAGACAAACCTACCTTTTAAAGAAGCTTTTTTCAACACTTTCATTGCATAAAGCTGCCCAGCATCAGGCCCAATTATCTTCCTCACGAGGAAGACCTGGCAATATAAAGCCCATTTTTAATTCACTGCAAGCTTGGTAATCAAATCCAAACTCTCACAAAGCATTTGCAAACCTCCCATTAATGTCAGGCAGCTTCCAGTGCTCTGTACCAAGCACACACCTTTAAAGGAAGAGCAAAACTGCATTCCTTGATCACATCAGAGCTGCAAAGCACCAAGCTCTCTGAAGCCATAAACTTTGGATTCTCTTCTGATTTATCAAACAAGTTCCTACAGAAAGATGTTTGTTTCTATCACTTTCCTGGAGAAGGACAATTCTGCCTGGTCTCCCACCCCCCAAGAGGTTTTTGAGGTTTAAGACCCAAGTCTCAAACATGAAATATTCATTTTTATTAATGAATTCTGTACAAGTGGTGAGATGAAAGCAAGGAAACCTCTCCATTTAAGATCAAAGCACCCTTTCCCTCTGGAATAGCAACTCCAACAGGTTTTTCTACTTTTTTCTCTCCAGAAGAGTTTTAAAGATAGATGGGATAGAACTTGACACGAAGAAAAGCATATTAGATAAAATATTGCACTACAAAGAACATGGAGCTACACTAATTTTTAACCACCAGATCTTCCAATTTACAAATTGGTTTGATATGTGCTCCTACTTCCAAATTGCTGTTCTTGTAATAGCAATTATTAGTTATGAATTATGTTTTTGCTGTAAAAAACAACATAAAAGTCACAAGAGAAAGCCAAGACCTACCCAAAACTGCCTCTCTGATCTCACTTTATCCAGACCTTCATTTACACTGGGTTTATTTACATCTAGAAATGACATGTATTTTTTTCAACGATCTTGTCAAATTCTCCATTCTAGAACCAGAAATTCAAGCACTGTCATGACTAAGTTGTACAGGGTTGGGAGAGGGGTTGTTTTTATTTTAAGCTCTGGTTAGAAGAAAAATGTCATCATGTTTCAAGGTTATCTGGATTTTTTTTTAAACAAGTTTTGCCCAATAACTGACTTACAACACTGCTCTCCTATAGGTCAAAGGGATAGAAAATATTAAAGGGAGTAATTTGAACACCAGGAGACACTTGTAGATGAATACAATCACAATTATAAAATATTAATAATAAGCACATAGGAATATTTTAGTCTTAATAACCAGAAATGTAATAGAACATAAGGAATTCACGTACCAGTTACAAATTTCAGTTAATAAGGCCCAAAATAGCTGAAAACTACTGCAGCACCACCCATTTATTTAATTTGCAGACAAAGCCTCCGTAATTCCACATCTGCTTTAGAAGGCAAACCTCTCCTCAAAGGACAGAGAGAGAAATTCAGTAATTAGGAGAATTAACCTTTTATTTCTGTGGAAGTGTTAAATCCTGCACTGATGTCAAAACCAGGCTCCAGCAACTCAACCTCGTGTCTGCCAAGCCCAAAGGAAGGACCCTGGGAGTAGAAACTGGGAAGAGGAAACACCATGAAGGCAACAGCCACCAATCCTCCTGTTTGTTTTCTCTTATCAATGGAAGCACAGAGATAAAGAGCTCTGGGCTCAGGTGTGCAACAGGCTCTGTGCAGCTCCTGAAGCTTCCTCCTGAGCAGGCACTGCCAGCTGTCCAAAGCTCCAGAGCATGTCTGCCCAAGCTGCTGGGACTCCAAGCAAGAGCACTCCTTAGGCTGGCACAACCCTGAACTCTGGGAAGCCAAATCTGAGTCAGGGCTGGCTGTGCTGAACCCTGAGGTACCTTCAGACATCTCAAAGTCAGGAGTAATAAACACACAGAGGCTTTTCAGGCTTACAGTGAGAAGTGTGTGAGGGAATTGGAAACCAATGTTACCAGGTAAAGAAATGGTTCTGAAGTCTCAAAATACTGAGAAATATTTCAAGTCTGTTCTCTACATCATCACTTATTCACAGAATGCCTTCCTAGTGTCTATTTCTGCCTCTCTCACTCCACTCTGTGCAGAGGTTTGTTCCTGCCTAGAGACACACACAGAACCAGCAGAAGAACAGGAAAATGGGAACATATGTAAAGCTGATTGACTACTTTTGATGTGCTGCAAAAGATGTAGTTTGAGTCTGGTTTTCAAAAATTAATTACTTTCTTATACACTAGGATTAATATTTCAACTACTGTGTTTCAACACAGTGACTGGGATCAGATTTTTAACTCCATTTCTGCAAAGTGACACCAAGTGGCACATTACAAGAGGAAAACATTGTAACAAAGCCCCAGCCATATTTCTTCTCTGTGCCATTTGAGTAATTAGTGTCTTTTAGCTGTAGATCACTTGATAAATACAGCAGAATAAAAAACCCGAATACATTTCCCACGTGATTTACTTTAAGTTCCAAACTGCCACAATTAACTCTTTTGTAGCTACATAAATACAGGTTTTGTGTCTTGAAAAAAGCCAGACAACCCCAGCACGTCAAAGTCCCACCATGAAAAGACAAACCACCATCCCCTTCAGAAGGTTCTGTCCGTGGCACTGGAGCAAGGCTGGGAAAGGATTCAATTTGTCAATACATTTTCAAACATTCCCAGCAACTCTGCTGGCCACTATTTCCCTGGAATGTCTGGACAGGTCTATGGAACAAGTTTATCATCTTACCTTTCCAAATGATCCCTGTCCAAGAACCTTAAGTAGTTCAAACTGTGCTGGATCTGCTTTCTCACATCCTTCTTTCACGTGGTGTGTAATAGGAATTTCTTTCACACTTCCTTCATCCTGTGATTTCAAAGCAAACAAAATAAAACAGTGAACAGGCCTGCAGTAACTAAGTCTTGCTAAAAATGCATGTAAATACCTGGATTTTTCTTTGTTTAGTTTTATTTTAATAAAATATCTGAAATTCTAATAAGGCTTAAAGGAAAACTGTTCAAATGAAGAGTTCTCCCATCTATATATTCTTAAATAGATGTATCTAAAATTTCCCAACTGAAGGAAAATTCTCAAAGAAGGCTCATTTCCTTTTGCCATAAATATTTCAACTACAGAAAAGCTGGATTATTTTACATGAAAGGAATAAATATACAGATTTTTAAACCAAGACTTCTGTGCTTCACCTCTGCTTAGCAGCTTTAGTTTTTCCAATGATTACTCTTCTCATCTTTCCCCTTCCTGAAATAAGTCTTAATGAAAGCCAAATTGAATTTCATCATTTGGGGTAATTATTGCTTTTCACAGCAGCAAATAATAACTCTGGTCATCCATTTGTAGCTGGAGGAACAGGCAGCATTTGAAGACCATAAATAAGATATGAGTCATCTTAAGGACTCTGAGAATTCTTGCATCCAAGAGAAGAAACAGCTCTGGGGTGCAGAGCTCCTGGGAAGATTATCCTGTGTGGAGACCTCCTTCAGACAGCCAAGGGTAATTCTCAGCTAGGTGAGTGATTTAATGTTCTCTTGACTTTCTCATGGCCCTCTCATCTTTAGCAGCTCCAGTTGTGAAAAGACAAATGCTCCTGATGACAACAAATCCAATGATGGATTGCAGCTTTTATGGTGTAAGAGAAGTTTCTGAGAGCCAAAACAAGCAAGGTGTCAAAATAAGCACCCTTGAAATTAAAAACTGAGGCCCACAACAGCAACCTCAGCTTGCAGGTGGAAAGGAGCAGCACTCTCAGCCCTATCAAGAATATCAATAAACTTTTTGTACAAAACCAAATCACAAGGGAAAATCCCATCTGATTTGCAGTACTTCACTTTCAGGGCCTCAAATGATTATCAGCTGTCTCCTATCCTCTCTTCAGGCCTTCATTTTGACAGCTTCTCTTAGCAGAGACCAGAAAAACACCCCACCAACCTCCTGAGAGTTACTGCCCCTCGATGAGAAGATCAAACAGCACCAGGAAAGGACCTGAGCACTGGATGAAACAGCTGGGGTTTGGAAATAACATGGTTCTACAGTCAGGTGAACTTACTGCCCAAGATTGTGCATTAAAACTTCTAATCAGCTTTATCACAGTTCCTACAGAAGTACCTGGATGAAATTCTTTTTTACACAGAAATTCAGAGTAGAAATCTGCTCATCTAAATTTGTGCATACTGCAGTAATTAAAGAGAAAAAAAAAGAAGCAATCATCACACTGCATTAACTGCTTCTGCCTTAATTGCTTTGCTTGTCCAGAGGGGGAAAGAGAGAGTTCAAACAAACATCTTGGTATATTCCCAAACTGTAGTCCAGCTGTTACTGCACACGAGTCCTTCCCCCTCCCCTCTCTCTTATTTCATCCTCCTTCTGGGAAAGGCTGTTTGTTCTGCCTGCTTCCCACACAAAGGTGGGTATTAACACCAGACACTGCTGGAAAACAAAGTTAATTCTGTAATTCACATCCCAGCTACTTTATTTTCCTCTTTGGTCACAACCCCCCAGCTGACATACACTGATGACACACTGTAAACATCCCAACTTCCCCTCACCCATCCACCTTGGTGACTGTGCATTTATGCACTCAGAGGAAAGGTACACCTATCTTTTCATTTTCCTTTACTTTTTAAACACATGCCTAATTTAAGGCAGGTAAGAACAGCAGCATTTTGAAGTCATCTGATGACAGATGAAAGCAGCAAGTTGTCTAATTACACACCAAGTTGTACAACAGACTGAATGGCTGCTTCTTCCTATGAAATATGTAAATACTCTATTTTGAAGCCCTTTTTCTTCACCATCTTAATTTGTATTCCTTAACACCATGAACCTTTGCATGAGAAAAGCTCTTTAAGAGTTCAGCCTCTCCTGTGTTTATCACCCACCTCGAGCCATTAGCCTGTGACATCACACGTGGTTGCTGAGGAGACTGAGAGGATTTCTAAATGTGAACTCAGGAGAGAAATGTTTTCCATGCAAATAAAGACTAACTTGAGATGGATGAAATGAGGGTTTTTTTTATAAAGTGTTTTATCTCCACAAAAGATGTCTATATAATTTCACTTACTTAACTATCATTAAGGTACTAAAAATTGGCATGACTGAGGCATAAAGAGACCTCTTCATCACTGCCAAGGAATGAGCACACAGAGCTGAGCAGCTCCAAGCCACTTTCATTTTCATTTCTACTTTGGCCTCCATGAACTGCAGATTTGGTTATCTCATTTTATGTTCTGCTGCTTGAGCAGCAAATTTCTTCCCAAGCTGAGGCACCAGCTCCCACTGAGTGGCCCTGCACTAGAGGGAGGTTCACCAGGAGCCAAGGAGCCCAAGGAAACACTGGGATCAGTCGTGGCTTTGTCACAGCTCCCTGGTATGTGGCTCCAAACACCTGAGAGCTCAGCAATCTCTTCCTCCTCCTCCTCCTCATTCAAGAACAGTGGAAAACTCAGACAACCCATTGCTCCTTTCTTTCTACGTGTGAGACCACTCTGAGCCTTTATTTACCCACTCCACAGCAGGAAATGTTCAGGCACCACGTGGTTCTATGCCCAAGACTTCATTCTCCAAATCCCTTACTTATAAATGTTGTTATTGTAACACAAAGCAGTGGTTACAACCGGTGACAAGATCTACTTATCCCAGAATCCCAGGGTAGGTTGGGTTGGAAGGACCTTACAGCCCATCCAGTGCCACCGCCAGCCATGGGCAGGGACACCTTTTACTGTCCCAGCTTGCTCCAAACCCCATCCAACCTGGCCTTGGACACTTCCAGGGATGGGAAGTCCACAACCTCTCTGGGCAACAGATACCTGACACCTTCTTTATGACTTTGCTCAAAAATACAAGGATGAGTGAGTTGAAAAATGATGGCAAATACTTCCATGGGAAGCCAGGCATTTCATCACACACAGGATGAGCCTGAAGCTCAGTCCAAGGTTTAGCCACCTTCAGCATCCCCTGAACAGGCACTGGACAAAACCCATGCTCAGTAGGGGCTGACCTGGGATATTTCTACACAAAAGCAAAATTAACATACTGGTGTACACACTAATTCTGCTCTAAAATAGCAGAATTAAGTACCTTTGAGCTCAGTGCACAGCACCTACACCAAAATGTACAAAGGCAGAAGAGATGACTGTAGCAAGGCAGCACTCACCATGCTGTAGGAAAGGTTCCAGGCTGGCCTGAGCACTTCTGAGGCTGAGGGATCCAGCACAAGGAATCCTTCCTTAAAGCTCTGCCTCACACAGCACATCTTCCCAAACAAGACACTTAACAGTCCCTAGCCAGGAACTAATTTCCAAGCCATCTTTGTGACTTAAGAGTCTCCTCAGATATTGTTCAAACAAAATGATGGGTTCAGAAGTCATTAAAGAGCAGGGAATGCATAAATTTTGCTTCAACAGGAGCTCATGCTAATGAGAGGCTGCAGTGACCAGGTACCCAACACTTACGTGGTAGGAATATGGTTCACCTTCTTCCATAGGCTCATCTGCCATTTTAAGGCCATTTAGCTGGAGAGGGGAATGCAGGGGGGAAAAGAAAAAGGAAAAAAAAACATCATTAAGATCCAGCAATTTCAAATTAATAGAGTTCAAAATTCAACCAATTTACATTTCAGAGCACACAAGTGAAAACTGGTGGTGGGGTTGCTCTAATTTAAAGCTGTAGTTTCAAACAAACACTACTACTCAGTAGTTATATTTAGCATCTCCCTTATGTATCATTTAGCATCTCCCTTTGTAAATGCCATCATTATTATTATTATGCCAGTGTTATTTAATTGGGATTAATTTAAAACTCCTTTAAAAGCTACAGATACCACCCTTACAGGATTACACTAATGCTGAATTCCTCAGTTATGCATGAAATTTATGCTGGAGATGCTTTTCAGAAACCTAGAGTCTTCTAATGAAAATTAATTTGCAGTTTAAAGAGAAAAGATGCAAAAGTGATTCCAAGACATTTTGAAAATACCAAGCCTGCAGTTGCAGTAAAAAAAAATAAAATTCAAAACTTAGTTTAAGCACTCTCTAAGTCACAAATAATTCAGTGCTGAAACTAAAAAAATACCAAATCTAGAAATATGAAGGACATGCTCTGTTCAGACATGCAGAGCATTCATTAAAAACTGGAAATACCTGACAAAAATGGGTGAATGCCATTATGGATTTTGCTAGTAGTAATTGCTTACTTATTTATATATTAATTGTTCAGCACCTCTACCTTTATGTGGCACAGATCTCACACTAAAATACTAACTAGAAATGACATAAGAAAACTTAAAACTTTTTTTTCTGAAAACAGAAGTTGAACCAATTAAATTCTAGGCTGGCTAATGACTGTTTTTTCTTGTACTTCTGAATTTTTCTAAAACCCCTGCCTAAGATACTGGAATATGGTATTATTGGCAGCATGGGAGGTGGTAAAACACAGGACTACCAAGAAATGCCCCACAGATTCCTCTGTTCAGAACCAAACCCAAAACCTGGAGGAACAGGTGGGGCTGCAGGGACAGGTCTGTACCACGACTGTGTCACCCAGGCAAACCCCCAACCACTTCCACTGCTGCTACAGACTCCTGGTTTTAAGGAGAGCTTTTAAGAGCTAATTCACAAATTAAAGACTTTGATAAAGTTGAATCTCCAATTTTTGTAGCAAGATACTGGCACTTATTTTTAGACTATATCCTCACTGGAAAAAGAAATCAGATCAAGGAAATAGCATAAAATTTCATTTATTTTCACTCTTCATGTTTCTATTTAACATAAGTCAGTTTAACCAATGGTACCTCCAACCCCATGTCCATCATTCATCTCTCGTGTGCTGCCACCCCAACTCTGAAGGCCAAAAATCATTCATGCATTACCCTGGATCCAGAAACCAAAGCCACTCATTTGCTACATAACTTATTTCTTTTTTTTTTGCATAAATATTTTTTCCAAATCAGATAGTGGGAGGGACAAGACACTCACTGTGGTTGTTACTATATGAATTAACTGAATAAATCAAGAAGTAGCACCAAAGTTCAGCCCAGCTCTGACCTCCAACCTCATTTCCATGGAATTTCTTTTCACAATACCTTAATATTACACTCAAGTGTGAACCAATCTGCAGTGCACTAAAATTGTCCAAAAAGCTTATTTGGAACTAAACTGTGTTTCCAATCCAGGTGCTCAGAAATGTAATAACATTGCTCCTTCATGGCCTTTAATTCCAAGTGATTTTAGAGTGTATTTCACCTTTTCTCTCTACAAATATGGGCAACATTTTTCCAGTTCTATTTCTTAAATGTAAGTACTCTGGAACCAGAGCTACCAGCCAGAACTGTAGACACACTGAAAACAATACAGATACAAAAAATGAAGCTGAACTGGGGTTCTGAACCCAAAAATCAGTGTGTTATTCCATCTGTGCTGCTCCTGAGAACACCATTTAATGTACTTTCAACTTGCTGGCAAATCAAGTACACAAAGTCATTGGATTTTTATGGCAGGTAATCATCTTAATTAACAATTTCCTATCATACACTTTTCCCCTTCATTGTTGCTCCTTGGTTTATGTTTGTTTTTTCCTGTCCAGTCTCTCTGTACTGATACAGACTGGGACACTTGCCAATTTCTAGTCCAAAGAATCTGATGTTCAAGGGCATAAATCTGCTTTTATTGCTTGATACACACAACTACACTTTTGCCATATTTGTTTGTGAAGCCTGGTCACTGCCCATTAAGAAAAAAAACCAAAACAAGGAACAAAAATCTGCAAACTTGTTGGAATATAATCCAAAGTCTGGTAGGCTTGTTAAGTAATTCTGCTAAAAAAAGTCAATGACAAAAATCAAATCATTACTGTCTTGTACAGTCACTTAATTGGCCAAGTTTCAATAACCAGAAGCTGGCAAAAAAAGAAAAGTGACAGTTAATTCTTATTTCCCACCTCTGTGGAAACCAGATACAAAATGCAGGTTCCACAGCCAAGTGAGGCTCCTTTCAATGATTAAATCATGAATATTTATGCACAAATATATATAGAACAGAACTATTTTAACCTCTAAATCATTACTTACAAAACATCTACAAATGCACAAATTTAATTTATTATTGAGAATTAAAAAGCACAGCTCTCTATAAAAAGAACAGGTAAAGAAGCCAGTACCAGGACTGTGAAGGAGATTCCTTCATCTCTCAATTATTTTGCTGTTCAGTGCTGCTAAAGTCCTACAACTGAACATTCTAAATATTAACTGCCATGAAAATACAAACTGAAGTCAGACATTTAGGCAAACACTGACAATACTTTCCAAACACACTCTGGAAACGACACAAAATAGCCCACAATGTTGATTAGTATAAAATAACAAAAGAAACTATGTAAACAGATGAGCTCAAAGTTTAGGTCAGAGCACCTGGTAGGTCAGACACTCACTTTTGCAGAGGGGCAGGCTGAGGGACCCAACTGCTTCCCAGGGAGGAATGTGCCTCTGGATTTAAATAGTGCCATGGACCCCATGGCTGGGACCATCCCATCTCCCCATCTACCTTGGGACAACATCCAAAGGGCTTCTGTGGGCTGGGAAAAGGCTTAATGACTATTGCACATGTTTTTCCTCTGATTATTACAGCAGAGCAGAGGATTCCCAGTATTACCAAAGATTTGAAGCAGCTGCCCCCCACCTCACCCCCCCCCTAAATCAAGGTTGTTTTCACTGTTTACATGGTAAATGCCTTAGGACTTGGTGGGTCTACAGGTTTTGGTTGAAAAAAGCCAGGCAAAAGGTCAGCAAAAAATCACAGGAAAAGCAGTGGAAGATGTAAAGCAGGCTCATCCTGCCCTGGGTTTTACATGTCCTCATTGAGGCATTCAAACAGAATTCTAAAAAAAATTAGAAAAAAAGCAGAACTGGGAATTTTATCACCATACTATAATTAGAAATAAAAAGCAGAATTCAGTACCACTCACCTAAAATCCTGTCTGGCTTCAAACAGGAAGCAGGT
Organism: Notiomystis cincta; assembly: GCA_013398075.1. Lineage (NCBI taxonomy): Eukaryota > Metazoa > Chordata > Aves > Passeriformes > Notiomystidae > Notiomystis > Notiomystis cincta. The sequence continues at coordinate 4,403 of VZRX01022118.1, read as the reverse complement.
AAAATTCTACCCAAGGATCTCCAAGAGCTCCTGTATTTTCCACAGTTCCTCCTTCCCTGGGCTCCATTTGGGAAGCTACTGTGGTGTTCCCAGGCCTGCACCTCAGGTCTCCCACATGAACACAGAAATAACCAGCTTCCTTCCTCACACACAGAAGGAACACTTCCAATACTTATTTGAAAATATTTGAGTGGAAACTCACATTGGAAATCCCAATTATGTCAAAAAGACTTTGAAAAAAAAATTCTGTCAGGACGACCACATTAGTTCCTCATGTATTCTTAATTACATCTACAGAGAGTTTGCATCATTAATTCAATTAGCAACACACTGGCCTACTGAGTATTTCCTGAGAGGGTCTGAGGAATTTGAGGGTTCTGGGCACATTCACTCCCCACCTGCACAAACCCTGGGCCACTCCCAGTCCCTCAATCCCCCCCACAAAGGGAAGAGGCCTCCTAAGTCCCTCACACTCTTTAAAACACCAAGTAAAAGAGGGAGATACAGCAATCTAAACCACCTGAAACTCATAATCAATTACTAGGGAGAGCTACAAAGTTCTTTTCCTGTGGCAAATAAATCATACATTCAGACAGGATACCAAACCTTCAGCAACATATAATTAGTGATTTTAAAAGAACATTTTGATCCTTCCCATTATCAGATCAGGGGAAAATTACATGTGCCTCCACTGAGTTATAGCTCTGACAAGACACAAATCTGACCCCAAGCAGAGGGATCACTGAATTAGCAAAGGACTTGAGATCTTTTCATTCCTGCCTGTGTACATCATCATAACTTCAGAACCAAAGGGCATAAAGCAGCCAGTCTCAAAATCATGTCTGATGGTAGGTAATTCTGGGCAAGGGTAAGATTTGAACTTGATGAAAACAACTATTTAAAATTTTATTCTTAATGTAGTGAAATACTACATAAATAGCAGAATTCTACCTATGATGAGTAAAGAAATCATACCATTGTTTGGATTTAGGGTTACTGTGAAGTGTCTCCAAAGTATCCTGCAGGAAGCAAGGTGAGCTACCTGCAACAGACTCCTGGCTCCTGTCAGACTCAGAATACTACAGCAGATTTCCAAAATTCACTTTAGAAGTGGTATACAAACCAACCATCATTATTACTGTATTGCAGCACTTTTCAATGCATAAAGACACTCATTGTTTTCCCTTTAAGAGCATTAATGTGCATACTTTTTTTTTTTTTAAAGGCAACTTGTTCTCCAGGATCTTTACAAAATCTGTACATTGTTGCAATGGCTGAGAGCACCGAAATTAGGGGCAACGTTTCACTTTCTCTCGTTAACAGAACACCAGCCGATTGTGGAGCTTCTGAGAGATGCACAAAACTAGGTAGAGCTGAGTCATCCACGTCACTGCCAGTAATTACTCACAAAGGAGTTATGCAACTCCTAACACTGACAAAATTCAGTGGCCTTTGACAGACCGGGCTCAGAACGTGCTCCAGAGGATGCACTGAAAACACTGGCCAAAATCAAAGATGTATTTATTTAAACTGGCAAAAGCAGCAGCTTATGCACAACAGCAGCAGAGCTCAGCTCAGGAAAATGCCTTTTGGAGGGCAGCAACTTTCAGCGAATGCAGCCCCGTTTTCCAGCAGAATACTTTAGTTTTCAGTCACTTTTTTGTTTCAGCCTTGTCTCGCTTGTCCCAATCAGGCAATTAAGCAATTGGTTCCTTAAGTATTTATTGCAAAAAAAAAAGGATTTGAGAAGGAGGTTGCATTTATGCAATTCACAATATACATGTCTTGCAAACAGCATGTGCTTACAGCAATTACAAGGCTCCTTGTAAATGCAATCCTCCCTGCTCAACGGGCAGAGAGTGCCCAAATTCCTGTCTCCTGCCCAATTTCAACTATTTCTGCATTTCATTCAGCTTGGTCAGCAAAGTGCTGATGTTTACTTTCCTGTTGCTTTGCACACTGTAATTATATTTTAATAATCTACAACAGTTGATTATGATCAACACCCTCATACCTATTTTTATTACCATGGAAATACTTATTAATCCAATATCCAGGGGGAAAGAAGTTGACTGAATATTTGAAGCTTAAACAGCATAAAACTCATCCTTCCTACCCAGGCTTAAGGAATTCCCAGAGTCACAAAACATCTTCACGAGTGAGGCTGTCACAGGAATATAAACACAGGAACAGCACAATGCACAGCCTCAAATCCTCAGCACTTCAAAGACCCCCCAGAAAGGGCAAAATAATTCAATCATGACTTTCAATCATTTCTTCCAAAAGTTCATGTTGTTCTTATGACTTGAAGCATGAAAATTTGTTTCCTACCTTCAAGATCACATCCTTTCCTTGCCAGGAGTTTTTACTCCAAGTGCTACTGGAAAAGCACTTATTGCTAATAACATAATCCTAAATTTAGTCAACAAGTCCTCAGAGAAAACCATTCCTCAGCTTTTTCCTCCTGTGCCACAGCTGACAGACACAGGAGCACCAGAAGGCACAAGTTAATCTTCAAAATAAAAACCTATTTCACAGTAACTCTGTTGACTGCAGTTCCAGCAAGGCCAAGGTCAGAGATCTCTTGGATTGCAGTACAAGGCTGTAATGAGCACTATGAGCTATACTTAATTCTATAAAATTTAAATGGAAGTCCAAACTAAAATTCATTTTGACATAAAATACACCATTGTTAAATCCCCAAGCCACGTGGATGTAGAAATCCAACCAGTGAGAAGCGCACCCCGAGATCACTTACAGGAGGGGTTCTGACAACACAAGTATTTGTTCCTGTAATTTGGGAACTTCACACTCAACTTGAAGACACTGGTTTGGCACAAATGGGCTTTAAGTGCTGCTGGACAAACCTATCAGGGACACAACAAACACCGGGTCTCCTTTTAATCAGAGCACAGCTGGAGGAGCTCTACACAGACCGTGTGAAATAGTTCAGGTACAGGCCGGCAGAAAATACAGTTTAAAGCCTGACTGTTGCAAACTGTTGCCTTGAGATGTTACACACAGAGCCCTTTCTGCTGGGCATGCCCTCTCCCTGGCACTCCTCGGTGGGGGGTTTGTCCAGCCAAAAACCACCCAGGGATGCACATCCCAGCTCAGCTGCAACACCTGATTATTTTAGCACTGATGTATCACCATTTCCTAATGTTTCCTAAAGAACTGAACAACAGGAACAAGAAAGCTCTCAGACCGTGGCCAAGTTTTGTACCTCAATTACAACAAACTACTTTTACAAACAATATGAACAAATAAGCCTCAATACTTCTGCTGACTTTCAGATCCTGTACCTTCACGAACATAATTAGGATTTCCCTAGTACTAAGGTACAGGGACTGCATCAAGCATTATTAATCATTAGAATATTTTAAAGTGTTCGAGTGCAGCAGCCATGGTATAAAAATACATATCCAGTAATTACAGTACTTGGCAGTGGTACTAAAAACTCCAAATATTAAAAGCACTAAAAATGTTGGGGTTTTTTTTCCCCTTTATATTTTTATCAGGGAAAAAAATTTCAACAAGACCCTTTCAAGGACATCCTTTCACTCTTGCACACTTTGTACTTTTGAGATGATTTTGCTACAGACCCTTTTCACTCACAATAAGAAGAGTCTGGTGCACCACAAAAAGCAAGTCTGACCAGTTTTAAGCAGCTTTATTTAGATAACATCTTGTGTGTGTCTAACAGACCTAGGTGTAATCTTTTATTTGTCATAGCTGACGATACCTGATACGCAACCCTTCACTTCTGATTTCAAAGTGCTAGAGTTTTAATACTCGAGCACCACGTTCTGCTGAGACACAGGAGTCATTGCAACAGAACCAGTTTTACCTTTTATTTTCTTCTAAATTGCATTTGCTCCCTGCTGATGAAGCACCTCGAGCACTAAGCAATACCTCGAAGTCGTTCCTCGTTCTTTAACACGTTTAAGCATCCAAACCTCAGCCAGGCACTCCTGGTTCTCTCTGCCCGGTGTGTTTATGATAATCAACGTAGAGTTAGTTATTCAATGTTTAAGCATCCAAACCTCAGCCAGGCACTCCTGGTTCTCTCTGCTCGTTGTGCGTAAGAAAATTAACGTGGAGTTATTCCAGGAGCAGGCAAAGGGACCTCTGTAGTGCCAACCTACCTGGATGCGCAGCCACATTAGCGCGAGCAAATTTCCAGCAGAACTTAAAGTAACTTTTCACAGGAGCTACGGCCATTAAAGTGAGTTTACAACCCTCCGGACGCTGCGCGGGGACGGACACCTGTGACACGAAGCAGCCGGGAGGCCACACAAAGCACCGGCCTCCCCCGGGCGCCGGTCCCGCTCCCTCCACACGTGTCACGGCCCGCGCCCAGGGGGCACGGCCGGGCCCGGGGCGGCCGCGGGGCTGCGGCC